>JABUQX010004052.1:15000-38750 GCA_015478945.1 Trachelipus rathkii | reverse complement strand
ATGGTTGACTGGGACAGTCTAGATAGGCCCATGCGGCTTCTGAATTATTATTCTTATTTATTAATATAAGGGATTGACTGGGACATTCTAGAGGGCCCAATGTTTAATTAAAAATTATTATTCTTTAATTAAATTATTAATCTTAATTTTGACAGTCTAGTTAGGCCCATGTGGCTTCTTTATTATAATACTATAGTCTAATTAAATTAATATTATTAAAGGTTGTAACTCTCTCGAATAGAGGCAATCCCTAATCACCTCAAATCTGCGTCTTCTTTTACTGGTATTATATATTAATATATATATATTATATTATAATATTTATTATTAATAATATAATTTAATATATAAATATATATATTTAATATTATAAATATATATATATATATATTTATCGCCGTCACGAATCTATTTGAAAAAGCAAAGAAAGATTGAAAAGTAATGAAAACCAAAATAATGGTGAAAATAAAATTAGCAGACAAATCAGTAATAGTGTTGCATAGGAAAATAATCACCAAAATTCCCCCACCCTGCTTTCAATAGAGCAGAACTTGTGGACAGCTTAAAGATCGAGCAGATATGCAGATCCTCTGGCAAGAAGATTGTTTTTTGATGTCGTTTTTCCATAAATTTCCACCTTGATGAAGGACAAGATTTTATTATGATTATATATATATATATTATATATATATATATATTATATATATATTATATATATATATAATTATTTATATATATATATATATATATATATATATATATATATATATATAATAAATATATTATATATATATATAAATATATAATGGCTTATATGTATTCAACAGCAAAATATCATTTATCAATCCGATATACCAAAAAACACGTTATCTAGAGGTTAATATAATGTATTTCAGCTTAAATTCATTAATACCTATGTTATATCACAAAGTTTTTTTGCTTTCAAGTGGTTGTTATGCAAAACTTAGTTGTGGGGCTGCATTTCAATCCTACGTTTTGGAGAGAGGGGCTTTAATGGGAGCATGATAGAACTTATTGAATGACTGAGGAAAAGCTGTTAACTGCTATCAGAAATCACTCTCAGACCCATGCCCATTGATGAGATGGTTAGTTGACTTAGGAAATATAGATCTTATATTATCGATTGACTGTGAAGTGGAAGGAGAATCTATATCAATAAGGAGCTGTTGATTAATTGGGATATTTTGGTCCTTTTGGCTGATTCCTTGAAGCTAAAATTGATGGCTGCACAGTTGAATTTCTTTTTTCACACTTTTGTAAATGATTTCGAATTCTTTCAATTTTGGATGTTAACTCTGTGTCACAATAATTACATCGAACCTTTGAGCTATTTTCTTTTCTTGTGACTTCAGTCCACTCTGAACTTTGTTTCCTGCCACTTCCGGATAACATTGGGCAATTTTTTAAAAAAAATTTAAATTTTTTTAATTATATATATATATTTTTTAATTCAAATCGATCAGATACTGTCTAAGAGAATATTGAATCACCAACTTGAGCTAGTTTATAATACATATATATAATACTAACTATTATTAATATAATAAAATAAAATATATATATTATATATATATTAAATATATTATATATATATATATAATATATATATATTATATATAATATAATATTATATATATATAATATTTATATATATATATATATAATATTATATATATTTTATTGCAAAAGAGGTTAACACATTTGCCAAAAACTGAACACAATTATTCATGGATATTAACTGCAACAAACAATCCTGCGTTTTTCTGTCTTTTTCTAAAAAACCGAAAACCCTGGGTCGTGGGGTTTTTCGAAAAAAAAACCATTTGGCAACCCTGGAACTCATCTCCATCTCCACCATTCTTTAACCCACCATTTCCTGCCATCCCCCCCTCTCGAATCTTTCCATAACCCCATCCATTATTTTTTACAACTATTGATACCAGCGAGACATAACACAACCCCTGTTCTTATCCGCTGTTATATACATAACCATACCAGGACACCATATTCTACACAACGCCTTCACTATCGTCACATATATAATATATATATATATATATATATATATAATATAGATATATATACTATATATATATATATATATAATAATATACTATATAAAAATATATATATATAATTATATATATAATATATAATTACTATAATAAATAAAAGGAAAGCAGCTATTATAAATGCTATGTGTATGTACTTAATAAATAAGAAATTTTACATTGATATAACAATTGTTCTGTTAGCTTTTATGTTCATAAACTTTGTATTGATATTGAATTTTTTTTCTTTTTCGTTTTCAAATAATATAGATTTCTAATAAGATCTCACTTTTTTAATTATATTATTATTCTGCAATTGAAAAAAACATTTCTATTGCTATTAAAAAATTATATTTTTTTGAAATAATAATGTAAATTCATATCTCAGTTTTTTAATTATATTTTATTATAATTTAATTTTATTTTAATTATATTACATGAAAGTAAGTAAATAGTAAAATTGAAATGTATCTTTGAGTCCTTTATTATTTCTTATAAAACTATATCTTTTTATAAGGTTGCTTGGAAAATACAGGTCTATGCTAATTTTTCAGGAGAAAGAGAATATAATTGCAATAATAAAATTTATTTAGCTTTGCTTTAGTGCAATATATATTTAAACCTTTTAATATTTAGGGAGTTATAGTTCTACTTCTGCTTTATTACTTAGTAGTATTTCTCCTGCCAAGCAATCTTACCAACACTGGTAAAATATTCTGCAAATTGTTCTATAATATTTTTGGCTTCATTACTTGATCCGTTGATTTTCAAAGTCTTGGAAACGATTTTTCAATGTTTGTAAGTACTTGAAATTTAGAAATTACCAAAGTATAAATATTATGTGTAAAATATCAACTTTAAAAACTGCTAAAAAGTATTGAAAGCATACAATCGATATTAATTTTTATTATCTTAAATTATACCATAACTGATTATTATGAAGAAGGAAATTGTTACTCAAATACAGCTAATAATAAAACTTAACTTGCAGTTATTGCTCTTACAATTTTTTAACTCCGAACTTATACAAGTTCGTTCTTGGGGAAAAATAGCACTTTCAGAAAATCTCTTGAATTGTTTTATCAAATTCTTTTAAAATTTTGTATTTGTATCTAAAAACTGTTGCAACATTCAATGAAAGACATAAAATTACATTTACGGAGTCCACTGAAATGTTGATTGGAGCAGTGCATACTTCTAGAATAATGTTGGATATCAGTTGAGATGAAATACTGAATGAATAATGTAGGCTTTTGAAACTATCACCTGTTGCAAGAAACCTTGGTGTCATGGCTAAACGTTCTTGATTTTTTTTTCACCTGGTATCTTTTTAATATCAGAGATAACTTTCTGAAGTAGGTATTCAAAATTTTAAGGAGACATTCTGCAGAAGTTTTCAAAATGACCAGAGTCAATTTTCAATATGTGAACAATGTGTATATGTACTTCTGGAAGAAAAGTAGATCAAAAAAGAATTATTTTTAATAGTGTCAGATTTGCCAAACAGCTACCCAATGAATAAAATTCGGAAAATTTTCTCTCTCTCCTCTACTCTCTCTACTCTCTCCTCCTTACTCTCTCTCTCTCTCCTCTCCTCTCTCCCTCTCTCTCTCTCCTCTCCTCCTCTCTTCTCTCTCTCCATCTCTCTCCCTCTCTCTCTCTAAATATTATATATTATATAATTATAATATATATATAATATATATATAAAATTATATATATATATGTATAGTATAACAAATAAGATAATTATAATTTATATATATATAATATATATATATATATATAAAGGTGAATTATAAAACAACCCCTCGCTCATCCATATTATATATATATAAATATATATACTATAATATATATATATATAATATATTATAATATATTATAATATAATAATATTATATATATTTATAATATAATATTAATATATATATAATAATATAGTGCTGTTACACAAAAAACCCAAGCCCATTTGGTTACATAAAAACAACCATTGCTGTATCTCCGGTAAAATATGAGGTTAGAGCGAAAAAATTTGTGCCAACATTATTAATCGCATCTAGTACGCAGTTTGCAAAAAAATTGTTAATAATGGTTTCGAAGTCAATTTTTTGAATTTTGGAATTTTTTTTTTCATTTTGGAAAAATTTTCAACAAAATTTTTTAGCATTTCTGAAACGACTTTTTTGAGACTTTTCAAGCATTTCACTGCATTAAGAAAGTATTAAATTAAGCATAATATTATTCATTCCTGTGCGTCCCATCCTTGATACTCATTCCACACAAATTTCATGAAATTTAGCAGCCCCCTCCCCAGACCTTGAGTTGAGCCTCTAAAGAAAAAACCCACTTGCAACGAAAAAAAAACCAATTCCAAATTAATTGAAAATGTGCACGTATATTGCGCTATTACTCCTATCACATGCTGTAGCGGTTGTTTTTTCCTTCTGTCAGTGTGGGGTCCGAAAACCCCCCAGAAAAAATGTAACATAAAAAACCCACTACCAAAAAAAAAAAACTTTTTACAAAAAAGTTTTTTAAAAAAAAATTTTTTTTAATAAAAGTTGTAGCAGATTAACAGTGCCAGTGGACTGCCAAAAAAAAATTTTTAATATATAAATAAACCTAGATTTTTTTGATTTTCTTCAAAAAACAAATTTTAATTTTTAATGATTTTATAAGGTCTGTGTACGAAAAAAAAAAAAATTAATTGTAAAATTTTGATCACCTACTCTTTGATAGTACAGGTTTTTAAGCTATTGGATATACATAATAAAATGCCATATTGTGATAGCACATTTTCATTTAAAAAGTTATTTAATAATTTATTGGAACCCGTGGCCAATTTTCAGGTTCCATCCATTCCAACCCCACCCCCCCCTTCACCTTGGGACTGCGGGGGCCAATTGCACTCATACCTCAGGAACACAATTCGGAAAAAGCATCACATATAAAACATTACCTGACAACAACAAAACTAAAAAAGTAGAACTAAAAATTTGCAAGGGTGCAGGATTTTTAAAAAATCGGCTAAACTCTGGCAATTTACAAGCAATTTATCATTCTTAACTTATTACTAACACGTTAGGGAAGCTCATTTCAGCTAGTGTCGAACCAAAATATTGATAATTTATATATGTTTTTTAGGTTTCTGAAATTGCCCCAAAAATTTTTTTTTCTTTTTTTTTAGGAAATTTTTAAAAAAATAGGTTATTATTTTTATTTTTATTTATTTCTTACATTAAATGATTCCAAATGCCCTATTTTATATTCTAGAACTAAATTTCTGTAAGGTGTTATAGTTTTTTAAGGTACAGATTACTTAAAAAAACCTCTATGCTAATTTATTTTTCTGTAATTGCTTTTGTGGAGAGTATAAGAAGCTCATATTAAAATTTACTTTTTTTTACTATTTTTAATAATATTCATAAAATATGCCTTTAAAAAGATTTAACTAGCATATGATGACATATTGTCACTCTAAGAAGGGGTTTTTAGAAGTGGGTTTTTTTTTTGTTACTATATATATTGGGTTTTTTTTGTAAACATTGGGTTTTTTTTTTTTTTTTTTGATCTAAATAATTATAAAAAGTATAAAGATAATGATGATGATTCCTGGGATATATGGCCTAGGCCTAGCCATTATAAGAAAATTATATAAAAGTCTAATATATAAAATAGTTTAATAGTTATAGGCAAAAAAACTGAAAAATTGGGTTTTTTGTGTAAACAGCCTATTATATATATATATATATATATTATATATATATATATATACATATATATATATAATATATTATTATATAATATATATATATATATATATATATATATATAATATATTATATTATATATTTTATATATATATATATATATTTATATAATATAAATATTATATATATTATATATATATATATATATATATATATATATATATATATAATATATATTATATTATATTATATATATATATTATATATATAATAAATATTAAATTTACATCTGAAAGCCATAATCGATACAAATATACGATTTTTTTTTCATTTTTAAGTAAAAAAATATCCAACAAAAAAAGAGCAATTATTTTCCATTTTCCACTTCCGAAAACTTCTGAAAACCAAAAAATCGTTAGTAAAACGATATGTGTTAGAGACGTTTCGCCCTTCGCAGTAAAAAACAAATGCCAAACGCGAACCGTTCCACGTTTAGTAGGGAGTTCGGCGAATTCACGCATGTGTGTGGCCGCCTTTAATGTTATTATAAGCTGGCGGTTTCAGAAGCCGGACTGCAGGCCCGGGACGGGGGGCACACAGCGCACCATGGCATCCGTTCCAGAGGCCCCGTTTGCCGCACCTACGTCATTAACGCCCCACAGCCAGTGCCGTTCTGTTAATTCCCTCGAACATCGGGAATTAAGAAACGGGCGGGCTGCCGCGGAAGAGAATACTTGTTAACAATACCAAATCTTAGGAACCGCTTAGAAGCATATAAGAACCCTCTAAATTTTTTCAGCATACTTCAAATTAGTTAAACTATTATTATTATTAGTATTTTATTATACTCCATGTAGTATACTATTTTGTGTATATTATGGTTTTTAATAAATATATATTATTATTATTATTATTATTTAATAAATAATTTAAATAATTAATAATCAATAATTAAATAATAATAATAATAATAACTAATAATAATAATAATAATAATAATAATAATAATAATAATATAAATAATAATAATTATTTTTCAAACTATATTATATTATATTATATAATATATATAATATTATATTATATATATATATATTATATATATATATATATATATATATATTATATATATATAATATATATATATATATTATATTAGATATATATATATATATGATATAAATATATATAATATATATATATATATATATATATATATATATATATATATATATATATATATATATTATAATATATATATAATATATATTATAATAAATATATATATATATATATATATGTATTTTACTCTCTTGTTGTGCGGTTAGTTCCTTTGTTGCTAGTTTTATATTCTCCCTTTCTTCCTTATTCACTTACTCAACTATTCTATTTTAGGTTCTGTATCAACTACGATGAATGTTTTAATTGCGTACCTGAAGGTTCTTCCTTTGACGACTTATACCAACTAATGGTGGTGAAGCTAATGAGTTCTTCCCCCACCTTTATGGAACTCATCGGCGGGACAACCCGCTTAAAGTCTTTCGATACCAGATGCCTATTCTTAAATGACACAATGAAGTAAAATACTCTTGCAAATGAGGATTCTCACCTCTTAATATTTTAGTTGTATAAAGGCTCTCACTTTAACAGCGTTACTTATTGAGGAGGGTTTTCATTCATAATCTTTTTTTAAACAACACCAGAGGATAAAGAAGGAGTAATTAGAAACATTTTAAACAATCTATATTCAAAGTCACAGTACAAATTATGGCATAGAAAAGAAATACACGTTAAACTAAAATCCATTCACTCATTACCCACATCTTAACAACCCATTCAAATTCGAGATGAACATCAGAATAAAATAAAAACCTTAAAAAAATAAATAATGATAAACATAAATCATATCCTGCCTAGTCATTACACATCATAGTTATAATAATAATAATTATTGATATTTTATTATTATTATTATTATTATTATTATTATTATTATTATTATTATTATTATTATTATTATTATTATTATTATTATTATTATTATTATTATTATTATTTTTTTTTTATTTGTTTTCTACTTTTATTATTATTATATATAATTATTATTATTATTATTATTATTTTCCAATTTCTTGGTTACAAGTTGAATTAATTTTAACAATTAATAAATATATATTTTTGGCTGGATTATACCTCCCATTCTTTAATTAAGACTTCATTCTTAAAAGGAAACATTCGAGGACAGTATCCATTCTGAATAGGCAAGGATAAGATTTTCCAATTCACTGGCACCATCTCACAACACACACACGGTTTGTCTCTTATTGATTACATTTCGTTTGCTTTTCTGCAAAGATTAAAAATGAGTCTTTGATCTAAATAATTAGATATTCAATTAAATACACACACAATTATATATAATATATATATAATATATATATATATATATATATATATATATATATATATACTACTAATATATATATATATATATAATATATATATATATATATAATATGTATATAATATATATATATATACTATCATATATATATATATATATATATATATATATATATATAATTTATATATTATAATATATATTATATTATAATATATATATAATATATACTATATATATATATATCAATATATATATATATATATAATACAATAATAATATAATATTACCCACAACTGTATATATATATACTTTAATCACATACATTATTACATATTAATATATATGTTATAAAAGATACGCCTATCGCGTTTTATGAGTTTCCCTCTTTATTTATTTTCTATGAGTTACGTTAGATATTTAACCCTTCTATAAAATATTTGTCTAATTACTTTAGATATTTTAAACCCCTTTATAAAAATAGTTCCACTAAGCAATACGATACTAAACCTGCACGGGAATAGAGAACGCGGAAGAGCGTCTCTAGCTTAAACCTCAGGATGACCAGACCTCGGCTATTGGCCAAGTAAAGGCGTCCCATAGCAACAAAGGCCATGGTTCTACCCGTTAGGATTTCCACCCTTGTGTGGTTTCTAGTTAAATAAAGTTAAAGAAATAGAAGGAAGGGCACAGGATCTGAGCCTGTGTAACAAGTTTCTATGCCCAGGGTAAATGTTGGAAGAAGCCAATATGATTGAGCGTAGATTGAACCCCACTCTCCCTTTGCAACGGAATTCGAGGCATGTCGTCAGGTAGACGCCGTACTTCGAAATTCTTTCGTTGTGAGTTTTTTCCATCGATACATACTAACGAAGTTAGTATTGACTCACTATACAGTCTCCCTCGCCGGAAATGAGAACTGGTTATTATGGAAAAAACTATTTCACCTATCTCAAGGAACAAATCTCCTGAGGAAATGAACAAGAGTATTGGACATGAAAAAGAAGGAGTTCTGGTTGAACTAAAACTTCTGGCTAAATGTCGAAACATCGAAACAAAAGGAATAATGAAAATTTCTATCATAGATTCCACGAGAAATCTTCTCTGAAGAAAGTATTGTTGAAACAAAAAGATAGTTTGGAAAACAAATGGAATCCAACTCAGTGTTTTATGGAAGGAAGGCATTATAAGAATGATCTTTGTTTTCCAAATACTACCAAAGAAAATGAAAAAGATAAAGAAAAAATAGAATATATAGCATGGGATTTAAATGTGTGGTTCTAACTCCATGTGGTGCTTCTCTCCTAAACGTTACGGTTTGGAACAATTTATGAATGAGGTTAGTTTATTAAATTTATCCGATTCCCTTTTATGGCTAAATCTAAAAAAGAAATTAAAAAAAGTTCCTTTTCGGTATTATTATGGATCTTTGGGGTTAATTTCACTTTGACCTAAAAAATATATTTGGTTACGGGTTCAAAAAAATCCCGTGATTGTAAAGGTTAATTTCTTTGGATTTCCTATTCTTAATTTAACGACTTTAGGTTTTCCCAACTTATTTAATGGGGGCCTAGACATTTGGTTCCGTTTTACTAGAGAAGTTAGTTAACTAGTAACATTTCGTTACCCAATTTTAAATTGGAACGAGAGTAGGTTTAAAAAGCTTTACCATGCTTTGGTCCTTTGGACTTTTATTTCATTCGTAATCTCATTCAGGACTAATCTAAGTTTATTGAAAGTTTAAATCCTTCACGTAAGCGAATTAACCAATGGTTTATTACGAAAATTAAGCACTAATTTTAACTTTTTAACTAATTGGTTAGTAAGGAAAAATTGTTAGGAAAGGAAAATTAATTTCTAAGAAAACGTTTAGTTATAAAGCTATATTAAAAAATGATTGAAAAAATGTTAAATCGATGCCGGTCCATTGTTAAACCACCTCCAAAACATCTCGAAAAAGCTATTAGTATGGCCCTAAACAATCTTTCCCAACTATTTGATTGTGCTGATTAACTGATAGGGTTCTATTATGGTTCTAAAGGAATTGGGTAGGTCTTATTTTTATTACTAAAAAATTTATGCGTTTTGGCCAAACCCACTTTACTGTTTATAAAAAAAACTGTTTAGTATCAACACTTAAAAAAAAAATAAAGAAATATTAACGGAAGTGTTTTTCATGGCCATCAATTCTCCTTGAATTAAAAACCATGCTAAGCCTCTTATAGTGTCGTTTCGTTGGAAATGATAAAACTATTAAACGTTATCAAATATAATTTTTATCTTTCTTTAAAAAGTAAAAATCTTCTTTCGGGAATTTGTTTTTCCCATGAAAACTGGGGCCCTCCCTTGATGATGAAACTCGTAAAATAAAAATTTGATAAAATAAATTTAAAACAATGAAGCAAAAAAAAAATTCAATTTGACCAATCTGAAAACCGATTATGTTGTCCAAAATGGGGATGAATTATTACAAATGCGACGAAAAAGCGGAACATGCATTAATTTCCTCTCATTTAAAACCCTAAAGTTAATTTGTTCTATTAGACTAAAAAAAAAAAAAATATCTTTTTTTATGCCAACCAAGTATCTTATAGGTACAGTTTTTCCGGGCTTTAAAAAATTTTTTTTTTATATTAATATTCTCAAACAAAACGAAAATGATAAAGTGGAGTGGAGGACTAGGGGTCTTTCATCCCTCTATTTATATCATATTTCATATTTTATAAAAGGCAGGAGGTAGGCATTCGGAGACTTCGCATAGCCTTCAAAGTTGAAACCTAAATGGCTCATTTTTCTATTACCTCATTTTCCCTTTAAAAGTTTCACGCTTTCTTAACCTAATTGAAACTCACCAATTAAAATCTCTGATTTGTTTTGTAAAAGAAATGAAGATTGATATCTTAAATGAAAACTTTAAAATCCTAAATTGGAAAACAATTATTTATTTTGCGCGGTTATAACAACCAAAGGTTAGCAATTTTGATTACAAAGGCGATGTAAAAAATAAAATCTTACCTTTAAAATCCTATATTTACACTGGTAACTTTCATTTTCATAGCTTCGGTTCTTTCAATCTATTTTCGTTGGGGAATTTGCTCCCCCTACAAGCAATTCCAACTACGTTCGGATATATAAGGGACTCTTACGTCTTAAGGGAGACTCTTTAACCCAAAGATTAACAGAAACAAGACCCCCCCTTAAACCGGCCCCACAATCTGTCCCGGTCCTAGAGCATTTTTTCAGGCTTTATTCATCGGACCAAGGAAAAGAGGAAAACTTCAAGGCGTTTCTATGTTGGTTTTTTCTTTCCTACCATCTTACTTCTTACCTCTACCATTGGGGCTTTAATTAGACTTATGGTTGCTAAAAGGGAACAACTGTCTTTCTTCGTACTTGGGGCTTTCATTGCCAACAAAAAGACTTTTCTAACCGTGGACCCCAACTAGGTCGGATTTATCGTAAGTACATTCCGTTAAAATATAACCTAAAACAAAAATTTCATGAACAAAAAATATTGAAACAAAAACATGGGAATAAAAAAAACTACTGGAAAAACTATTCGGCCAAAACCCAAACTGTTTAGCTCTCTAAAAACATAATCGATTGGTGCGAAGTACTGCCTTAAAATCAATAGTTAAAAACAAAATAAAACAAACTAATTGCCCACTTAAACTATATTAGTCAGGATTATTTACTTGAAGCTTTTTTATTCTTCAAACCAATACAGATTTATCTATCTAGTCGCTGCTGATTCTTTTGATTCCTGTTTCTGTAATCTTCCTGAAGACTTCTTCCAAAACCTTATCTCTCCAATCGCTACCACATAGGCAAATATCTCCCAAAAAATTTCTTGGAAAACTTTTTGAATCAAAATTGCGTTGACCCCCAAAAAAATTAAAAAAAAAAACCTAATCGTTGCGGTTGAAAGGAGCTAAACACGAAATGCTAAAAAAAAAAATAAAGCAAAAATAACAGGGGCAATTAAAATTGGATGGGAGTTAAAGTCATATATTTTCCCCTATTTATTTACTCTAAATTTCTCACTGTAAGGAGTATTCATTTTCCGAACATTCTTTAATCCTGCCGGAGAGGAAAGAATAAATCTTTTGGGAAGGGAAATGTTTGACACTTTCCCTCACCTATGATTCAAACCTTTAAAACTAAGGGAACTAATTAGCCACCACTTTCTTCCCTTTCTGGTACCCACGAGGACAGGAGCATTTCGATTTTGATATTCTTAAATTCCCGCTGGAAGTTTTCCTGGGGAGGGGGAATTGACTAAGAGCCTCTCCAAACAATTAACATTAATCAAATGTCACTATAGCTATTATTCGATCCCAAAACTAGAACCGGCAAGAGAAATAAGTAAAAGCCTGGATAGGATTGGAAAGTAATTCTTCTTCTTATTCCGCTAAAACAGTTTCCAATCAAGACCGCTGTGTTGGGGGCTGGGCCTCTTTCTCCGTCGTTCCGTATCCTTTCTTTGGCAGTTTTTGTTTCCCTATGGGAAGTGTAACTCGTAGGGACCCAAACTTACTTTCCCCATTTTTCCCGGAAGGGTGTGTTCCTCGCCCTTTTTTTCCCGAATCTTCCATTGGCTCAATCCGCCTCCTCATGAGAAGCAAAACCCAAATTTAAGGATTATATACTAGAGAGAAAAAGTGGTTTAAACGGGACCCTAAAGAAACCTAATCAACCGTGCAAATATTAACCTAAATTTTCTAGGGACTATAAAAGCAACTAAATATTTAAAGCAATTGGTACACCAATCTATTAGAGATTTCTTTCTTCGTTAAATTAACCAGGTCATTAGGCGTGGCTTTCAAGTTCTGTGATTCTTTCTTTTTGGGGCTGTCACTCGCCCCCACTACCTGGTCAAACTGCGAGACCGCGGGGAATTTCCGACTCATCCCTTTTTTAAAAAACTTTATCCGAGGGGAAAGGACAGGGAAATCAGGGTTGGGGACCCGAGTGTTGAATTTTTGGGATTGTCTTCGTTTAGGGTTTCCTTCTTCAGGAAAAAAAACACAGGGGGAAAAACACATTCCCAAAAAAAATAGTAACTTCCCTCCAAGGGACCGTAACTTTCAGCGCTGTTACTTACCCACTACCTGGTCAAACTGAGAATTTAGTACAAACCTACCAAAATCCTTATTTGGAAGGCCTTTCTCTCGTAAAGGGATTGTTCGGTTATCCTCAAGGGAGGGACCTTAAGTGTGAATCGGGCCAAAACATTTTCTGGCCAGTCAGAACTTTTGAAACATTGGCCTAATTTTGGTTATATTACTTAAAGATAGGAAAAAAAAATTTCATGAATGAGGCAAAGCAAAGCTTAAGGCAATTAGCAATGAAAAAAACAAACCTTCAAATGTCTTCATCCTTTTAATCAAAAACTAGGATGTTTGTTATATACACCCAAAAATAAAAACATGTTTTAAATAGCATAAAAAAGAATCCTTTATATATCCAAATTTTTCGCTTCTAGATTATAATATATTATTATAATATATATTATAATTATATTATATTATATATATATATATATAATATATATATATAATATTATATATAATATTATATATATATATATATTTATTATAATTATATATATTATTATATATATTATATATATATATATATATTATTATTATTATTATATATATTTAACATTTATCATTTTAAAAATAGAAGCCAAATTTCTTGCAAAAACCTTCTTTTTTTCATTTTTAAATTTCCTATCTTTTTATTATTCTAAAATTTCTCCTCTTTTTTCTACCTCTTCATTACCTATATACCTTCTTTTTCCTCTATAGGGACGGGCTTTCCGGAGGGTCCACAATCCTTGTTTTGCCATCTTTTTAGAAGAAGCTAGCTATACTAAAAACATGTTCCAAATCCATTTTAAAAAACAAAAAATGAAGGTAAATTATCTTTAACTTTGGTATACTCCTTTTCCGGAAATCCCTGGAAAGTTCCTTCCAAGCAAATCTCCTTAAAGGACCACCAAAAAACCCTACCGGTCTATTTCCCTTATTAGGTTCCTGATCAAAGTTTTGGGTTCTGCTTTGCTTTTGTAAATGAAATTCTTTCTTTTGGGGCTTTCCAACAGAAAATTGAGGGAAATTAATCAGTTCGATTTTTTAATATCACAGTGAAGGGAAGAAAAACAAAATGAAAATGTGCTAAACTACTTAAAGATTTTTTAATCTGTTACTAATTTCCATTTAAAATTAAAGAAAAAAGTTGACAGATACATTAGTTAACTTATTTTAAAACAAAATGACATGGTACAGATACCATTAAAATAACATTATATACTATATATTATATTATATATATATATTAATAATTATATAATATATAATATTTATATAATATTATATATATATAATATATAATATATAAATATATTATATATTATATATAATATTTATATTATATTATATAATATATATATATATTATATATATAAATATATATATATAAGATAATAAAAAGAAAAAATTGATTTAATACTTACATATAAAAAGAAAACAACAAAAACTTGGGGATTATTTCCATTATTCCGATTAGTGTGAAGTCTTTTACTAATTTTTCCTCTCTCTTCCTCTTTCCCCCTTATTGGACTTATTCTGATCGGGACGGACGAAACCTTTCATATTTTCGGTTTCAGATATCTGGTTCTGGGAGAAACACCAAAATGGACTTTTCCCTTTTACTAAAATGAATAAAAAGACAAGAATTAAATTAGCCAAAACACGGTAAAAATATTTCACCTAAATGCCTGTAACCACCGGCGTTAAAGATCATTTCCACGACTCCAGATTATGCAGGCTTCCGGGGATGTTTGCCGGATGGTTTTTACCTCATGCTTAGCTTTAGACTGACTGGGGACCATGGCTTCTCGGGAATGCTAGCTACATGAATGCCTACAGGGCCCCTTCCTGGAGGTCTCTCGGGGTTATAAGAATTCCGCCTTCTTCAACCCTTTACCTCGGGGTTAAACCTTACAAGGAAACTCAAACTGTTGTATGGCTAGGGGGGACTTTCAGTTATTTTTTATCGTTGGGGAAAATGTGGCCTTAATCTATTTTCAAACCCGTTTTCCACTCTGTCTTTCTGGGAACTTTTTCTTCAAAAAAAATTTTAGTGATTAAAAAAAACCAATGTTTAAAAAAAATTAGATCCAAACTAAAAGCATCCCCTATATTGTAAAAGCGCTGTTTACAGTCGGTGATGTAAAGTATATTTCGGGCATGGCCATTTATAACCCCACCACCACAACCACCATGGATATATATATTATATATATATATATATATATATATATTATATATATATATTATATTATACAACTATACATACACTTACTCAAAATACCCCAAAAGATATTCTTATTATTAACATATAAGATGTATTATAATATTATATAATATATATAAATACACATAAGTTAATAATAAAAAGTTTCAAATATATTAGATGCATATATATATAGATATATATATATATTATATATAATATATATATATATATAGTATATATTATTAATTTTATATATTATAATATAATATCTATAATTACAGGTGTTGGGCTAGAGTAACAAAAGTTTTTAGTTTCCTATCGGTAATGCATCGCTCTTTCCACTTCTTCTTGAATTCGTGCCTCCACTCGTTTTATTTACACAGAGTCGCTAATCACGGCAAATAATTTTAAATGGAAAAAGGGGGGGGTGGGGGGGGGGAAAAAAAAAAATTTCCTTTCTATTTTAAAAATTAAATGTAATAACTTTTGCTATTTTTTTAGTTGGGGCCATATTGGGGGGTTTAAATTAAAAATTACTAAACTAATTTTTTTCTCTCTTTTTTTTTTATTTATTTTTATTATAATAAAAAAAGGAGAAAAAACAAATGAAGGGAAATAAGAGAGAAATGTTTACAGTTTTAAAAACACCCAGTCACCTTTAGACCTAATTTTTCATACCTTTTTCTTAAAATCCTCTTCATAAAACCATTAAACATGCCAAATAAAACAACCTTAACCACATGGGCAGAATAGGGGTAAACTGGGGTATACAATTTAACATAATCACAAAAGGAAAACAAATATTATATAATATATATATATATATTCCAGATGTTCTATGTTAAATGAATAAAAATATCAATAATATATATTATATATATATATATATATATATATATATATATATATATATTATAATATATATATATGAAGATTTAGATCGGGAACGAATCCCGATATTTTTCTTTGAAAAATGGGCGTTGAGCTTACTATAATTTAAAGGACCAGTGCCTCGAGCTATTTACAATGTCCAATCTTTCCGAATCAAGTATTTTGAGGTTGCCCATATATATATATATATATATATATATACTATATATATACGTATATATATAATTATATAGTATATATATATATATATATATATTATATATATAAACATATATATATATATAATATATATATATATATATATATATATATATATATACCTATTTAGCATTCTGCTCCCCTCCTTTCTCTAGCAAATCCAAATTTTTTTCTCCTCCGCTCTCTCTCCTTCCGCCCGATTCTTCCTTCGAACTTCGTCTGGCGGGGCGAGGGGTTTTGGGGGGTTATACCCTCTTCTTTAAGGTGCAGACGGCGGGGCCGAAAGCTCCGTTAATTACAAATGGATTCTTTCCCTTGGAAGGCTGATCAAAGGCTTCCATCACTTTCGCTTGAAGAGAGCGATCTTCTCTACTTTCATCTAATATAAAAAGCGGCACCTTTACAATCGTATCGCCGTAACAAATTAGTTGGCGCTTGTATAAATTCAAGCTCATGCCTTCACTGCTCAAGATGTTTGTACCAATCAAGACTTGCCATTTATCTGGAGTTTCTTCGTGAATTAAAAATTTCGTTCGTTGAAATCTGTCGGAAAGTCTGAAGTAAAGCTCTACTTGTCTATATTCCCGATAGTTTCTTCCATTTAAACCTTTCAAACGGTATTGAGATGATCTACATAAGGCTGTGGTGTTCTCCTTCTCTTGTAAGGCTTCAAATGCGGATCTAGAGACAAGGGAAATACCTGCGGCGCAATCTAGAATCCCTGTGACCTCGATCCCCCTTTGTTCTTTCTTAAAGGCAAGTGTGATTTGACAACCATATTGTTCTCCTCGTTGGTCCACCTTCTCGAACCTTCCTGATTCTCCAGATAACTCTGTCACTGCTTGTCTTATATTGAACTCCTTTTCTACCTGCTTCGTTCGAGGTCGAACTGAGACTTGGGAAGGTAAATAATTTACCTCTTCCCTCACTTTCTCCGGTCGTGGCAGAACTGAGATGGGGTTCGAAATAGCTTGCATCTCTACCTCATTCATGGGTTTTTGTACTTTCCTTTTTACCGTTATGCTTCTAGAAATCAATTTTGGTACCTCTAAATCCTCTTTACCTTCCACGAATACAACTTTCAACACTAATTTCGGCGCTTTTTCTTTTGTTGGTGCACTCTCCGGTGCTAATTTTACCGCTTTGGCTTCTCCGCCTGTAGCTTCCATTTCTGTATTTTTATCAACTATGGTTAGCACAGAAACTACCTCCATATCTTCTTCTTCCAAATTTGATTGTAGTGGAATTTCTTCTTCCAACTCTATCACCTTCTGCAGCAGAGCTTCTGTGCTCATCGCTGGATCAAAACTACGTAAAATTGCTCTCCTCAATGCGGAATGGTCTCCTTGGGAATCGATATAATCCAAAACCTTCGTTATCAACATGAAGTTGGCTTTCTTTCTCTCAAATAAAACTCCTAAAGGTTCATTTATAGCCAATCTGTGGTAATTTTCCATTAAAGTTTTAACGTTTTGGATAAATAAAAGGAAAGGAGTGTCTCTATCACCTCTATAGCTGACAAACTCCATCATCGCTTCTATAGAATATCTTGCACTGGAAGTTGTACTTCCCCTATCTCCGGGTGGCGTTTTTCTCTGAAAGGGCTTCACAGCTAAACATGGTTTTTTCGCGGTATTCTTACAATCTGGCAGTACTTGTGTCTGAGGCTTATCTTCTTTTCTTTCTTCTTCTTCTGCGTTTCTCTTACAAACATTTGGTGAGGCTTCAGCTCCCCTTGAACAAAGTGTTGTGATTTCATTTTCTCCCTCTTTTCTCTCCTTCCCTTCCACCGTTTCTCCTTCATCCTTTGTTTCATCTTCCTTCTCCTTATTTCCTACTTCTCTATGTCCTTTCACTACTTTCCTTTCAATTGTGACAAGCATATCTTCCTCCCCTGCTCCGGGGTGTGGCAAGATATCTTTCCTAGCAGCGGGGACAAGCGTATCTTCCGCCCCTGCTCCGGGTGGTGGCAAGATAGCTTCCCTTTCCGGTGGGATTAGTGTATCAGCGCCCCCTGCTCCAGGGTGTGACGAGATCTACTTCCCGGCGGGGGAGGTTTACCCACGACTGTTGCGGGACTCCCCATCAAGTCTGTTCTACCCTTCTCCATCTCCTCTGGAACTGAAAGGTTACACGACTCGACCTGCAATTCGTTTTCGGCCATCCTAAAACTCGTTAGTAAAAGTGAAAGTAAAGTGGGTTAGTAGGTTTTAGTGGATCTGCGGATAGTTGAAAAATGAGGAAAATGGTTTTTTGGGAATAAAGGTTTTATGGGATCAAAATCTATAATGAACTATATTAATTAAAAATTGAAAATTAACATACTCTTTTTCAAAACTAAAAATTAAAGTGCTCAGACTACTGGATATAATAGTGATTGCTTATTATAAAATCTTAATTCAATTATGTCTAATAATGAAAATTATAGCGCTAGTATTAAAGCAATATCCCTTTTAAAACAATTTTCCTGTATTCGCGAAGAACGAAAGACAGACAGAAATTCTTATTCTATTCCTTCTATTCTTCTCTTTCAAGGTTAAACAAAACCAGCTGTGCTGCTAAACGCTCCCAATGCCCTTATGCATGTGACCTGCTCTCCGTACATGCAACCTTCACAAAGTTGAGTGTACACATGCAAGTACACATGTATACCTATATATATATATATATATATATATATATATATATATATATATATATATATATATATATATATATATATATATATATATATATATATATATATTTTTATGATTATCAATGCTAAAAAAATATGTGGAATTGATTGGTTTTTTTTTTTTTTTTTTTTGTTAATTATATTAATTAAGAAAAATAAAATAAAAATCAATTAAAATGATAATTAAACAAAGGCAGTCTTTTCTCTGCAATTAAATTATTATGTGTATTAATTAACGTTATTCCAATCAATTCCTGTTTGCGATAAAAGAAATAATGAAAAATAAAAGAGAAAGAATTTTCCTTTTTATTTTTAACGTGTGGCTGAGCGAGGGCCAGTTGTCCTTGATCCTTGATCGCGCAACTGAGTTTTGTCAAAACGGCACGTTCTCTCCTCCCTTGCCTCTCTGTGCGTATGTTTGGGTGTGTATATTTATACAGACATGTGCGTTCGTTTACGCTCCTTTAAACACACTTATTTACGCAATAGCCACTTACTCATATATATATATATATATATATATATATATATATATATTTAAAAATAAGAAGAATATATAGAAGAGTTATATATTTATATATATATATATTTATAGATATTATCCATAGCAGCAGCAGTTATACAGACAAACACACATACATATATATATAAAAGATATATATATATATATATATATATATATATATATATATATATATATATATATATATATATATATATATAATTAGATTTTAAAAATTTTTAAGATGAAGTTATATATATAAAAATTTTGTTATCAGTAATTTTAAAAATATTAAAGTAATTAAAATTTTTAAACAAATTTAAAAATTAATAAAAAAAACTCTAATGCACTTTCATTTTCATGTATATAATTGCATATATACCAAAAAAAATGAAGGCTACTCCTGCCGGATGCCGATCTGGTGGCATTCTTTCCTTCCGCTGTTCACCTGTCTAGACGGGGTGGCGTCAACAAACGTGAGGTAGCTGTTGTGTGTGTGTATGGTTGCGCTGGGAGGAAATCATGCATGTGTAGCTTTGTTCTTTACTTATTTTTTCTTTTTGGTACACACAACCTATTCCTGTACGCTTTGTGTATGCGGATTTGTACGAAGGCGTATATATATATATATATATATATATATATATATATATATATATATATATATATATATATATATATATATATATATATATATATATATATATATATATATATATATATATATATATTAATTCACTCGACAAATCCGAATACCAGTAAAAAGGGTTTGTTAAGGAAATAAAATTATTAGATGCCCTATGCTTCTATAATCTCTTCCCTCCCTTTATCCACACAAACAAACAATCAAACTACTTATTTTAAAAAATACTTGTTAAAATTAATTATGCTTTAATCAATTCTGTATTAATTAAGTTTTATGTTTTAATTTTTAAAATTTTGTTTTTTAGTAATTACATAAATTTATAAATTTACTGATACGTCCTTTTGGAACTTATCTTTTTATTGATTCCTGCGTTTACACCGAATCAATTTTGTTATCGGGAGGTCTTCTTTTCCTGTGTTCTCTGCTCGTCGACGAAATTGTTTTTGGCGCTGGAGTGATTGAGCTCGTCGATCTTTTTGGGTTTTGCGTAAGGGAAATTAGTTAAGTTAGTACCCTAATCTATGCCCTAATAATGCACTGTTTATGACCTTTAATTAGCAACTAATTATCCTCTTTATTAAGACTGTTTATAATCTACTACTTTTTTCTAATCCGACTGCGTATTTTTATTTATTTGCCTCTTCGACGGCAATCCAATTCTCTTCTATTTGTTTGCCTCTTCGACGGCAATCCAATTCTCTATCAGAAGATTCTTTTATTCTGGCACAGGTTAACCAATTATGGTTACATCCCTTCTTGTTGTGTTATTTTTATTCTCCTTTCTTCTTTATTCACTTACTCAACTATTCTGTTTTAGGTTCTGTATCAACTACGATGAATGTTTTTAATTGGCGTACCTGAAGGTTCTTCCTTTGACGACTTATACCAGCTAATGGTGGTGAAGCTAATGAGTTCTTCCCCCACCTTTATGGAACTCATCGGCGGGACAGCCCGCTTAAAGTCTTTAGATACCAGATGCCTATTCTTAAATGACACAATGAAGTAAAATAACTCTTGCAAATGAGGATTCTCACCTCTTAATATTTTAGTTGTATAAAGGCTCTCACTTTAACAGCGTTACTTATTGAGGAGGGTTTTCACTCCTAATTTTTATTATATAAACAGTCTTTTAAAACAACACCAGAGGATAAAGAAGGAGTAATTAGAAACATATTAAACAATCTATATTAAAAGTCACAGTACAAATTATTGCATAGAAAAGAAATACACGTTAAACTAAAATCCATTCACTCATTACCCACATCTTAACAACCATTCAAATTTGAGATGAACATCAGAATAAAATAAAAAACCTAAAAAATATAATATGATAACAATAAATCATCCTGCCTAGTCATTACACATCATAGTTATAATAATAATAATTATTAATATTTTATTACTATTATTATTATTATTATTATTATTATTATCATTATCATTATTATTATTATTATTATTATTATTATTATTATTATTATTATTATTATTATTATTATTATTATTATTATTATTATTATTATTATTGTTATTATTATTATTATTATTATTATTATTATTATTATTATTATTATTATTATTTTCCAATTTCTTGGTTACAAGTTGAATAATTTTTAACAATAATAAATTATATATTTTGGCTGGATTATTACCTCCCATCTTTACTTTATGACTTCATCTTAAGGAACATTCGAGGAGGATCCATCTGAATAGGCAAGGATAAGATTTTCCAATTCACTGGCACCATCTCACAACACACACAGTTTATCTCTTATTGATTACATTTCGTTTGCTTTTCTGCAAAGATTAAAAATGAGTCTTTGATCTAAATAATTAGATATTCAATTAAATACACACATATATATATATATATATACAACTATATATATATATATATATATATATATATATATATATATATATATATATATATATATATATATATATATATATATATATATATATATAACTGTATATATATATACTTTAATACATACATATACATATTATATATATATATATGTTTAAGAGTATACGCCTATCGCGTTATGAGTTTCCCTCTTTATTTATTTTCTATGAGTTACGTTAGATATTTAAACCCTTCTATAAAATATTTGTCTAATTACTTTAGATATTTTTAAACCCCTTTATAAAATAGTTTCACTATAGCAATACGATTACTAACTGCACCAGTTGAATAGAGAACGCGGAATGAGCGTCCTCAAGCTTACCTCAGATGCCCAGACCTGCGGCTATTGCAAGTAAGGCGTCATAGCTACAAGGCCATGGTTCTTACCGTTTAGGATTTCCACCCTTGTGGTGTTTCTAGTTAAAGAAAGTAAGAAAATAGAAGGAAGGGACAGGATCGAGCCTGTACAGTTTCTATGCCAGGTAAATGTTGAAGAACCAATAAGAGAGCGTGAGAAACCGCTCTCCCTTGCAACGGAATTCGAGGCATGTCGTCAGGTAGACGCCGTACTTCGAAATTCTTTCGTTGTGAGTTTTTTCCATCGATACATACTAACGAAGTTTAGTATTGATTCACTATATATATATATATATATATATATATATATATATATATATATATATGTTATTATATATATATATATATATATATATAGTTATATATATATATATATATATATATATATTTATATATATCAATATATATATAAGATATATAAAGTATATATATATATATATATATTTAAGAGCAGTATATAGTATATAGTATATATATATATATATATATATAGTTATATATATATATATATATATATATATTTATATATATATATATATATAAATAAATATATATATATATATATATATATATATATATATATATTATTATATATATATATTTATTTTCATATAAGTTATGTAGATATATCTCTACATATATATCTATCTATATATTTGTAAATATGTATATGTAAATATATATTTATATGTATATATGTATATATATATATATATATATCTATAGCAAAGATATTTATAGTATATATAAAAATACATATATTTAATATATATATATATATATGTGAAAATATATATGTATATATATATATATACGTTAAGGTTGTTATCTAAGTTATATACTTTTTTTTGTTGTTATATATATATATATATATATATATATATATATATATATATATATATATATATATATATATATATATATATATATATATATATATATATATATATATATATATATATATATATTATGTGTATATGTGCATGTTTTTTTATAGTACTAAAATTATGCAAGAGGAATTTATATTATTATTATTATTATTATTATTATTATTATTATTATTATTATTATTATTATTA
>JABUQX010004051.1:37500-40500 GCA_015478945.1 Trachelipus rathkii | reverse complement strand
ACCTTTTTGCCTCCCTCTTCACTATCTCTGCTCTGTTTCTTGCTATCACATATTCAGCTCTTCTCTGTTCTGTTCTTCCCCTCAACCACCTTCTCATTTTCTTGTTCTTTTCACCCACTGCTCTCTTCACATCTTCATTCCACCACATAGTGTGTTTCTTCCTCGTTCCTCCATACCACTTCACACCCAGCGTTTCTTCCGCGGTTTCACTAATAATAATATATAATATATATATATAATTATATATATAGATAATATAATTTATATTATATAATATATATATATATATATATATAATATATATATATATATATATATATATATATATATATATAATAGTTATATATATATATATATATATATATATATATATATATAAAGAAATTAAAAAAAAATTCAGCGAGAAAGAAATTTTGGTGTCTACGTGTTTGTGGCAATCACTAACGTCGCAAAACTCACAAAATTATCTTAGCTTCAAACACTCTTATATATCATTTAATATGAAATAATATTTTTTATGATGTGCATTTTAGTTTTCTCTAGTCAGTGGTCTCCAAAATGGGCACGCGTACCCCCGGCAGGGACGCAAAGTGATATTGGGGTACGCCAAAGAAGTAGCTCACGATCACATGCGAGTGTATGATCGTGTATTCACCTGAGTGCCCAGGTCCTTATTGTTCTCGCGTATTTGTTCTATATATATATATATATATTATATAAAATATTATATATTATAAATATATAATATATATTAATAATTATATATAATATATATATATATAATTATAATATTATTATATACTATATATAATATATAATATATAATTATAATAGTATATATTATAGGGTACAACATATAATTATTGCGTCTATGGGATGTGTGCGATCAAAAAGTTGTGAAGATCGCTACTCTAACAAGCCCTGCGAACGGAAAAAAATGGAAAAAAAAAAAATAAAAAAGACTGTTTGGATCGTTACAATCGACATTATAGTTAATTATCATTTTAGAAAATTTATTCAACTCTAAGTATAGATCAATATTCAGAGTTCCTTCAATTAATTTTGAATGGCGACTCTTTTTCTCCTTTGGTGATGTTAGATTAGGAAACATGAACAGTCTATGCTTCATGTTCGCTTACATAAAACGGCTATTATTTGTGATTTTGCTGTTTTGAAGACTAAAAAATTACTTTAACTCTTGTTTACATTATTGCTCAAAGAAAAAAGTGTTGCGTGGAAATACTTCCACGGAAGAAGTCAAATTGACTGTAATATGTTCTCTTTGCGATAAAATCTTCAGAAAATGGCAAGGATGACTTCACTGAAAAAAGTCCGTTTAGATCGAAGCCCAAAAAACAGTTAAATGTAACTGAATGAAAAACGACGCCGAAAAGAAGCAGAAGACAAAAAGAAAAAATGATGCTCATCAAAAAATTAAAAATATCGGGAGTATTTCCCGACAAAATATTGGATTACAACTGATAACAAATGCTAAAAAAAATGATATACGTATATCTGAGATGATAGTTAATGGATGATTTTACTAATTAAGGACATGTGGAGACCTTGGATTCATGAAATTATATGGCCGAAGTTTGGAAATTGTTCCTCAATAGAAACTGACGGCAACGGAATTTAACTCGTCCTAAATAGACAGAAGATAAAAAAATATTTTCAATAAAATTAAAAAATAGAACATTTTAAAAGCAGTAGAACTTCCAAATTTTTATCTTTAATGTGTCTTTAGCCGAGTGGGTTGAGTAACGACTTCCCTTTAAAAAATCCGTACAAATGAGAGAAAGCATTCAAGAAAATTTGTTCATTGTGGAGAAAATAGAACATTAGCACAACAAAATTATCACATTAATGGAAACTTTGAAGCAAACATAAATAAAACACGTTTCCTTTCTGGACGACAAAAATTTGAATTGCCACAATTTAACATGAAAAATACAGCTAACTATTAAAAAGTGTAATTACACTCCTAAAAAGAAGGAAAACCATTCATTGCCAAATGGTCGCACATCTGTTCACACACACCAACACACACACACACACACACACACACAGCACACACACACACACACACACACACACACACTACACACACACACACACACACACACACACAACACACACAAAATATTATAATCTAATATATATATATATATATATTATTATATATAATTATATATAATATAATATTACTATATATATATATATATATATATATATATATAATATAATATATATAATATATATATATATATATAATATATATATATATATATATATGTATATATATATATATATACATATAATATATATATATAATATATAATAGATAATATATATATATAAATATATATATATATATTATATATAATAATATATATATTAATATATATATATATATATATATATATAAATATATTATATATAAATATATATATATTATATATAAATATATATAAATATATATATTATATATAATATATATTATATATAATATATATATATATATATATATATAATATATTATAATTAAATATAATATATATATATATATATATATATATATATATATTATATAATATATATATATAATATTATATAATATATAATATATATAATATATATATAATATATATTGGTCGGAGGGAGAAAGAAAGATGACATGGAGGGTTACGAAAATTGAAAGCTATTATAGCCTAGATAAATATGGGAAAAAGGAAATTTATCATAAGATTAGAAAAAATATATGCTTGAATGTATATTATCGCTCCAACTCTTCTGTATGGATTGAAACGCGCAAATTAAATTCTAATATGAAAAAAGGGATGAGGTTTTGGAAATGAAATGAAAGACTCACAAGATAATTGTTTAGTAAAAAAGTATAAAGAAGATATAGGATTGAAGTTTAACGATAAGGGATATGTGCCACTAGGGGAATTATCTGAAGAAAGAGCAAGTCAATTATTTTTCTTCATTATATTATTA
>JABUQX010004051.1:27500-30000 GCA_015478945.1 Trachelipus rathkii | reverse complement strand
ATAATAATAATAATAATAAAATAATAATAATATAAAATAATAATAATAATAATAATAATAATAATAATGAAACAGGCTTAAATGTTAAATAAACCAAAATATTAATAATAACTAAAGTAATAATAGCAATAATATATAATAAATTAATAATATATAATATATATATAATTATAATATATATATATATATATATATATATATATACTTATATTATATTACTTATATAATATATATATATATATATATAAAAAAAAGTATATATATATAAATATATATAATATATATTATATATATATATATATGGTGATATTTGGTTTAAAGCCACAACTATCATCGGTTCATATTCTCAAAAAACTATAAATAGCTTACAGCGGAAAGGAATACATTTTTGGAATCCTGGCAAAATTTTATTGCGAAAACTGTAAAAAAAAAAAAATTAAAAAACAAAAATTAAAAAAAAAAACATATACTCGAAAACTACAATAGCTACAGCGAAAAGGAATACATTTTGGAATCCTTGTAAATTTTAGTTAGGAAATGTAAAAAAAAAATATAAGAAATAATAAAATAAATATTGCTATTTTTTTTTTAGGAGCAGGGGACATTATATATATATATATATTATATATATACTAATATATCTATATTATATATATATATATATACTATATATATATATATATATATATATATAGAATAATATATATATATAGGATTGTAAAGGTATTACACGTGCAATGGAGGCTCGAAGCCGACGGGAAACAAAGGGTCGGAGGGGACGTTTTCCATACCCGTAGGGGAGGGGAGGAACCCCCGCGATACCCAAATACCAAAGAGTGGGGGTTCCGGAGACCCCTCCCAGAGGGGGGGAAGGAATTAGTCCTACCCCGTTAGTTCCCGGAAGGCCGAGAGTACCCCGATCTGCTATCGACGGTATACCCTTGGGTCATTCTTTAGTAAAAAAAAAAAAAGCAAAAATATTAATAGAAAGTCTATTATTTTAACGAGTAACCAATAAAAGGTCTGTAAATAGCTATCCAATCATCATTTCTATTATTATAACTAATTTTTTTTTTTTTTTTTTTTTTTACATTTTCCTATCTAAAAATCTTACCAGGATTCCAAAAATTTATTCCTTTTCGCTGTAGCTATTGTATTTTTGAGAATTGATTTTTTTTTATTTTTTTTATTTTTTTTTTTTTACATTTTGCTAACTAAAATTGCGACGCAGCATTCCAGCAATGTATTCCTTTTCACTGAGTATTGTAGTTTTTGAGATATGAGTTGTGGCTTTAAACCAAAATTTCACCTATATATAAATATATTATAATATATATATATATTATATATATATATATAATATATATATTAAGTTATATTATAATATATATATATATATATATATATAATATATATATATATTATATAATATATATATATATATAATATATATTGATTGATAGATAAATAGATAGATAGAGAATAATAAAAATAAAAACTCTCTCTCTCTCTCTCTCGTCTCTCTCTTCTCTCTCTCTCCTCTCTCTCTTCTCTTCTCTCTCTCTCTCTCTCTCTCTCTCTCTTTCTCTCTTGTATATATATATATATAGTATATATATAATATATATATATATATAATATATCATATATATATACTATATATATATATAATATATATATATATATATAATATATATATATATATATATATTAATATACCGTATTATACCACACAACCTTTGCCCCCCCTAAATGAAATCCTGCCTATGCCCCATGAATCACTCATTTGAAATTCTGGGATCTGAATTTTTTTTAATATAAATATATATATAGGCCCCTATATATATATTATATATAATATATATATAAATATATATATATATAGTATATATATACTATATATATATAAATATTATATTATATATATATATATTATATATAAAAAGCTTTGCCCCCCCGGAAATTTTCTGCGGACACGCCCATGGGCACGAACCGTTCACCTGGCACTCCCAATTTTCGGCTTTTCATCGAAAAGAAAAATGAAATTTAGCCATATCTTTTTTCCAGTTTATCCAATCAATCCCAAATTTTGGGAGTATAATTTTTTTACAAAATTTCACATCTTTTATTTTATAAGTTTTTTTGTATGAGCCATATTTTTTTATCTCGAAAAATAATGGGTTTACAAAAAAAATTACAAGAATAAAAAATCTGCATTTTCATAAAATAATTATGCTCCAAAAATTTGAAATTGATTGGATAAACTGGAAAAAAGATATGGCTGAATTACATTTTTTCTTTTCGACAAAAAGCCGAAAATTGGGTGTGCCATATTATGATGAACGGTTCGTGCCTCAAACAATTGTCAGATATAAAAGTTGTAGCGCATCTAAAATGCTTTTTAAAAAATCTTCAATCAATAAAATCGGTTGATTATTAACAAATATATGCCTAAAACTTTAATTACATAAAAAATTGCCTAAACCCAGTTCACAGTTAC
>JABUQX010004050.1:5000-10000 GCA_015478945.1 Trachelipus rathkii | reverse complement strand
CACTTATATTTGATGACTCACTAAATTAAAATAAGTTTAATAGCCCATTAGCTGTACAAAGTTTGATAACTCAATTCATTTATACTAAATTTCACTTCATTTATACAATGAAAACCATATATATATATGTATATATATAGAGAGTATATATATATATATGAGATTATATATATATATATATGAACATATGATATATATATATATATATATATATATATGGTCAGCCTCCCTTTTATATCATGCATTTATCTATAAAACTACAGGAGCTACAACAAGAAAATAAATAACATTTTTAGAATCAGGGAAGAATTTTAAGTGGGAGTAATGCCAAAAAAAACAAATTAAAAAAATGTTTAAAAAATAAAATTAAAAATATGAAATTAAAGGAAGTGTACGACATTTTTTCATATAGGCTTTGCAAAAATAAAATAAATTTAGTTTCAAGCGTGCGTTGTTTGAAGTAACCATGTTGTTAAAAGATTTACTGTGTTTATTAAATAATTCTAACGAATTATAGCTTTTTTACAACATTTTAAACTTTTCTTAAATGAAAAAGTGTAGAAAATGCAAACGTAAATGTGCTATATATCGGAAAGATGGTTATTATTTTTTTTCAGTGTTATAAACGTAAATGCAACACAAGAATAAGTGCAGTTGCGAAAAATTCTTTTTTATGCGGTTCACGTTTGCGTATCGAAGTTGTTCTTCAAATAATTTATTTTTTTTTGTAAATGACGTTACAGCAACGCAAACCAGAAGAATGCTTGGGTTGTCAAATACGAGTATAACAGACTGGTATAATTTCTGTAGAGAGGTTTGTGAAGTGGCAGTGCTGGAAAGTACTGAAAAAATAGGAGGTGAAAATAAAATTGTTGAAATAGACGAAAGTGTATTTGGGAAAAGAAAGTATAACAAGGGAAAAAAGGTGATTAGTCGTTGGGTAATTGGTGGGATAGAAAGAATTTCAGGAAAAAATTTTCTTGTTTCATTAAGTAACAGGAACAGCGAAACCATTTCGAATGTCATCGAAACATAGGTCAAAGAAAAAACAACAATAATTTCTGATGAGTGGAAAGGATATAATTGTTTAAAAAATAAACAATAAAATCACCTCACTGTCAACCACTAGATAACTTTCGTAAATACTGTAACGGGTGCGCATGCTAACACAATTGAAGGAGAATGGTCTAAAGTAAGTAAAAAAAGAAAATTACATAAGGTAACGTAATTTTTTTTTATTAAATATAACGTAACGTAACCTAGCGTTTTTTTTGGTGGTTTAGATCAAACGAAAACTTCCTTAAACCGGTATCCGAAACGAATTATTCTCTTCATATCTGGCAACTTATATTTGGAAAAAAGATAACAAAGAAAATAGATTCATTAATTTCATTGAAGAGATAAGAAAACAAGAAGAAAGAAGAAACTAAGATAATAAGCTAATATCTGCTATTTTTGTTGTTATTTTAACTAAAGGAAGACCATAGGGTAAACCACATAGATCGCATGAGTCGGGGTCTCTCGGCTTCCCGGTGGACGATGGGGAGGACTTCGACCCCCCTCTGTCTCCCGTCGGCACGCGCCCCCCAAAAATTTAACCTAATTGAATTTTTTTCAACTCGCACTAAATTTTTACCCGATTCAAAATGTGATCCATTTTCCAGTTGTTGTAGTTTTGATAAATACGATATAAAGGTAATTCATTTATATATATATATATATATATATATATATATATATATATATATATATATATATATATATATATATATATATATATATATATATATATATATATATATATATATATATATATATATATATATATATATATACATAATGAGGTGTCTGTGCCACTGACCTTTGCTTTTACAAAAATGTCAACGATATAAAAACTACAACAGACCTTCAAATAATCTCCTGGGCTGTCACATACGTTTCTCAACCGTTCTGCCACTGTTGGAAGCAGCTCTGGAACGTTTCCTTTGGGATGGTGCGCAGCTGGCTCGTCGAATTCCGCATAATTTCGATTGAAATCTGATCCCTTTGGGATCATTTTTTCAGCTTGGGGAAAACAGAAGGCAATACGTCGTAGGAGAGAAGGGAGCCTGAGGAATTACTGGCAGTTGTGTTTGGCAAGGAGATTCTGTATCACATGTGAAGAATGAGCGGGTGCGTTATCGTGATGGAGCTGCCAGTTGCTCGCTGCTCACAAATCCGGCCGTTTGTGTCGCACAGCATCACAACCACGACGCAGTACCTCTAGGTAATACTCCTTGGTGATGGTTGTGCCGTGTGGCGCGTATTCGTGGTGAACCACGACACTGGAGTAAAAGAAGGTGGTCAGCATGACTGACATTTGTTGTCTCGGCGATTTTGGATGCTTCCATTATGATGGTGGCAGCATTGTTTCTGGGTCGAACCCACAAACCAAAGACTCATTGCTAGTGATCATTGTGTCGAGGAAGTTGGGATTGAATTTTACAGTCTCCAGCATATCCTATGAGATCTCCAAAATTGGGGAGGCTATCGGCATACCATCTTGTCGAAAATATTGGACGGAGAAAATGGGACAGTTGAAACTTGACTGGTACAAGTTGGTATAAATTCGAAAAAATGAAATAAATATTAAATATTTAATTAAATTTTATAAAAAATATTGGTAAATGATTAAAAATATACGTATATATTGTAAAACATGTTAGAAAATAATTATTAAGGTTAAATAAAGATATTTATATTCTAAACGTAATATTATAATATAATAATAATATATACAATAATAATAAATGATTTAATAATAATAATAATAATAATAATAATAATAATAATAATAATAATAATAATAATAATAATATATAATAATAATAATAATAAAAATAATAATAAAAATAATAAAAATAATATTCATAATATTAATAATATAATAGATATGAAAATGATGTCACGCGGTTGTGGATCATAGCTTATCTTAATAATAATAATAATAATAATAATAATAATAATAATAATAATAATAATAATAATAATAATAATAATAATAATAATAATAATAATAATAATAATATTATATAAATAATAATGATAATAATAATAATGGTAGTAAAAACACTGCACAGCAAATTTATTTTCTTGATAAACACGTAATATTTGGGCTTCTGTATGAAACTAAAGGTGCTTGTTACATTTATGAAAAACAAAAAGCTCCATCACGTACCTTTTTTTTGTAGACACTCTCCTCATATTTATACATATTGGTTACATTGGTTATAACAGTGCTTGATTATTATAGCAACTTTACACTAAATAAGATTATTTTGGTGTCGTTTCGTCTTCTAGACATCTCTTGATTGTGTTCCTGATAAGAGACCAGCAATATTCATCAAACATACTTTCATTCCATCTCACTGAAACACTTTTCAAACATAGAGATGTCCTGGTAAACTTTCTGCTTATCACTAATTGCATAAGGGTTGGGGAAGAAGTCAGATGTGAATTCATAAATTAGTATTAAAAAGTGTGTCTATATCCTGAAAATATCCACCATGTGACGTACAAGATATTCATAGTTTTCAACTTTCTCATTTCCAAGCACTCTGATTTGAATGCTAGCCAGGCCGCTTTTTGTCTTTCTGACAGTTTCCTTTCGAACACTCCATCTCGGAGAGACTGTTTTTAATCTAGGGAACAATAAAACCCAACTTCTTTTATCTTTGCTTCACTTAAATTTGTGAATTTGTTCTTGAGATGCAAGAATGCCATACTTTCTTTGTCCAAGCAGCTTTTACAAATATTTTTATCAAACCAAGTTTAATGTACAAAGGTGGAAGAAAGACGGATTCATAAGTGGTTCATGTGATATGTTTTTGGCAGTGCCAGTTGAAATCATGTCTTGAGGCCACTTTTCCGAATGTAGTGATTTTTTCTGTCGCTGCTATCCCCATTCATTAGAGCAGCAAAATTTTTGTATTATCCTGTTGCATGCCTGTTAACTTGATTGACCGTCAGATCCACCAAATGTAATCATTTGTATTATTGACTCAATAGGTTGTAGAACTCATAACTTCGTACGTTTCCTTTGTATTTGTAGAATATGCTACAGGAACAAACGGAAAAACATTGCCTATATGAAGTAGCACTGCCTTGAGACTACATTTGGAGGAATCAATAAACAGGCGCGCCACTCTGATGGTTTGTGCTCATGTCTAATGCCTGTCCCAATAGGCCATTCACATCACAACAATATACAATGCCATCTTTCTGCGCAAAATAGTTTCCAAAACTATCTCTGTCTGCCTCTAAATGAACCAATGTTTACACCTTTCTCTAATAGATTCCAGCCATGAAGCCAGCCTTTAATTCTGAGTCTGTTTGCGAGAGCTTTTTAGATGTCGTACAAGATCGTTAAGCTCATTCTGTTGTTATTTCATGATGGCGTGAACATATCACAGATGTTGATAGTTCAAGTCAGGATCTTGTTACCGCAATAATATGATCGTTGATTATCTCATATCAGCAGTGAAATTTATCAGGAGATTAACTGGGTACCCGGAAGATCATCGGACGAGAACTGGACGCATTGCGGTGTGCTAGGTTTGGATACTGGATAAAATGTTTGGATTTTGAAGACTACTGCACATTTGTCAAACAGAAGTGACAATCCGTTACGTGATTTGTCGTTCACGCCTAATCATAGGTACTGAAAATTCCATACAGCTACGTTTTCCTTTTAACCAGTTTCTCAGATTCCTGGAGAAACATGAATTGCAGCATACATGTGGAACCCAGGACTTATCCTGGTCTACATCCAAAGTACAATTCATAAGCCTTTTTAACTAATGGTGACAAGCTACATTGTAAGTTCTCCACACACACACATAAAGAAAATAGGTTGAGCTTAATTTTACGTGGCATTATACGCAAGGGGAACTTGACCGCATATATTACTTTGTTATAATAATTATTTCCTATTATTATATATAACAAATTAATTCAATTAA
>JABUQX010004050.1:0-2500 GCA_015478945.1 Trachelipus rathkii | reverse complement strand
CGAATCGTTAAGAAACATCTTCATTTGCACCCCTATAAGATGGTTGTCGTTCAAGAATTGAAACAACGTGATTTTGAAGCCAGACAACTCGCCTGTGAAAACATGCTTGCTGCGTTGCCTCAAGACTGTATCATTTTCTTCACCGACGAAGCACATTTTCACCTCAGTGGATGTGTCAATAAGCAGAATATGCGATATTGGAGTGAAAGGAATCCCAGGGAGCTTCAGCAAAGGCCCCTGCACTCCGACAGGGTCACAGTATGGTGTGCACTTTCAAGAATTGGGATCATTGGCCCTTACTTTTTTGAAAATGATCTTGCGACTACTCTGCACATTACCTCAACATGATTCAGGATTTTTTTTGCCTGAATTGGAAGGAAAAGAGCTGGAAGACGTCTGGTTTCAGCAAGATGGGGTCACAGCCCACACAGCTAGGGTTTGCATGGACCTTTTGCGAGAGAGATTCCCCGACCGAATCATCTCAATAAGAGGCGATTTGAACTGTCCGGCGCGCTCACCCGATTTGTTTTTCCTGTGGGGATACATGAAATCTCTTGTGTACAACAATCGTCCCAGGAACCTGGAAGCCCTCAAAAACAACATTCGAGCCAAAATCGCCGAAATTCCTGTGTCAATGCTTCAAAAAGTGCACGAAAACTTCAGAAATAGGCTTACTCAGTGTTTGGAGTGTGATGGCCGCCATTTGGCCGATACTTTGTTCAAAACCTTTTAAACTTTAATTTCCCATATTAATGAATCAGGATACAAAATAAAATTTAGTGATTTTGTTACAGTCGGCGTTTTATTTCATTTCCAAATCCATGCGTTTGCCGCGCGCCACCCTGTATATATTATAATTACACATATACTTTTCTCATTACAACACTAGTACACCTCACAATATCCAAACCATACTGAACAACATTCAAAAGCAGTGGTAGGAAACATCTGTTAACAAGAAAATGGGAAATGGTGTAGTTGCCAAATTCACCAATTCCTGCAATTTGATACTGGGTAGACAAAAAAATTAGCACAGATTTTTTCTTTTCCAGCAGGATTGTACAAGAAACGCATATTTTCATGTAAAGGACATTTTTCATGTTGTACAGTGTAATCAGTCAATCAAAATTTTTTTATTCAGTATAGCAGTTGCAATTTTAATCCTTTAATAACAGAGATAAACATATAATTTTATATTAATACAATTTCAATATGGCAATAAGTCATATAAATCAGGATTCAATTTCCCTCCTATCTGAATGATAATAATAATAATAATAATAATAATAATAATAATAATAATAATAATAATAATAATAATAATAATAATAATAATAATAATAAAATTTATTCATCGTTTACTGGTCACTGTGTGACTTATAGAAGTACGCAAATCTTTAAACCCGATGGATGTCTCCCCTGCAATGGTAAATAAAATTGCTGTGAATATTCTTCAAAAGGATTTGAATAGTGCAAGTTATTTTTTCTCCTAAACGGTTATAAATAAAAGTGAAAATAGTTTTCAATAAAATCGGGCCAATACAAATTTAGTAATTTTTCGAGGTGAATATCTTATACTATACTATACTATTATCTCTAAAACAATAAAAATGCACCTAAGTTATATGTTTTCAATAACCTATCTTAAATACCAAATTATAATTCTAGCTTTGGGGTAAACAATTCAGCAGTGAAAAATAGTCAAAAATTATTGCCTATCTTATATTGCTGAATTGTTTGCAATTTAGCTGTCAATGGTTTGTCAATTATAATTAACAAACAAAATTGTAGAAAGAAGATGAAATCCTCCCCCAAAAAAAAAAAAAAAAATAATAGCTTCTATAGCTTAGATGTATTTATTGACTTAAGATTAATGGTAAAACTTTACTTGTAGTTAGAAACTAAAAACAATCATGAAATTGTGATCGTTTCAAATTTTTAAATCCATTTCAAGTAAACAATCAGTTCAGAAATATATATGAAAATTTAACGTTCAATAGTTTATTATCTGACACCCAGGTACATTCCTGACCTGTGGTGGCAAATTCGAGTATATAAAAATTTCTTATAATTAATGTTAACACAAAATAAGTAAGAGTGAATTACAAAGGGCACAGTTGTTTTAAAGAAATAATTGGCAAGGGCCTTTAATGATAGTCTACTGAGGTCTCAAGGAAGGGATAAATATAGAGATTCTACAACATAGACCTTATGGCCGTTATATTATAAAATATTCAAACAAACTAATGATCTAAGATCCTCAAGGAAGGAACAGTTGTCATTACATCTATTTGAATTTATGGCTAACTTTTTTTCAAATAAACTAAAATATGATTGTTTTTAGTCTGTTTTTTAAACTCAAGGCAAAGATTAATCCATAACATATTAGAGTCTTATTCTCATTATAAATTCAAATAATTTACTAGTCAGGTGTTTGGTGGGCATGGCTTTGCAAGCAGATGTGTCTTATTACTGGCAGTGCAAGGCTGCTGATGTCGAT
>JABUQX010004049.1:22500-37658 GCA_015478945.1 Trachelipus rathkii | reverse complement strand
TGCAAACAGAACCCAAAACCAGAACGTAAGAGAATATCAAATAGGAAAAAGTGCGAAAGACTGATAAAACATATAGAAAAATAATTATGATCCCGGGATTTCAAGCACTTACCATGGATTGGAAGACAACAACTAAAACAGGGAAATGTTCAGAGGGAAAAATGAGTAAACCTAAATACAACGAGAGTGTAGCCACACATGCAGAGTGACATGAGAAGTGTATAGAGTTGCTCGCTAATAATGATATGAATAAACATTTTATCAATTGAAAATAGATGGAAAACCAAGAAGTATTATCTTCAGACCATAACAATACAAAATACTAAGAAACAAAGTAAAGGGCCTAACTATAAAAAGAGATGGTCAATATCAAACCCCCACTGTTGTAGAATCACCATATGACAAATATGTACAAACCTAAAAATAAAATGCAAATAAGCATTTTGGTGACATATAATAAAATCTAAACAGCAAGCGAGTACCTTTTAAAAACATAAAAAGAAAGAGGAAAAAAACGAAAAAAAATAGAAAACTTGATAAAAAGAAAAAGAAACGATAAAAAAAAGAAGAGAATAATAGGAAAAGAAAATGAGGCAGTAAGAGCATGCCAAAAATATCCTTGGAGCGTAAAAAAAAAAACAAAAGTCACAAACTATAACACAAGAAATAACAAAAATGAGAAAAAATAACAATGAAATAAAAGATCTGATAAAAACAACAAATTATGGAGAATATAAAGAAACCTTAAGGAGTAGATAGAACCAGAAGAGACTAAATCATGAAAATGGTAAACTAATACCAAAGGATGAAATAGAAAAGAATTAACTGGATTTTGGAAAACCACCATTTTATCCCAAAACTGAAAATGGACATAAAAGCTCTAAAAAAAACTTAACGACAAAGAGAGTAACGGATACAAAGTGGAGTACACCAATTTCCAGTACAACTAAGCACATGCAAAACGAAAAACTCCAACACATGAACAAAACCAGTCATAACCACTGATTAAAGTCAAAGGCTACAAAAGCTAAAGAAGAGACCAGGCCAGATGTTCATTAACCAGAACTAATAGGTATAATCAAAGTGAACAAGTATACAGTTCCACAAATTGTACACAAAGAACTACAAAGAATAAACGACTCATGGAAACATCTAACAATATGATAGAAAAAAAGGAATGAAACTGTAAAAGATTAAGGCCTATCGCATTAACTGATACATCCTACAAAAAAAAAATTTCTTATTAATTAAATGAAATTGAAAACACATAAAATATGTGATGAAATAAAGGAAAATCAATCAGGGTTAACAGAAGGTGCAAGAATTGAGAATTTTCTTTTGCAATATGCGTGAAAATCATACAGAAGACACTTACCATTAATTGTAGTCTCTAAGATTTCAAAAAACTTTGACATAAGTAGGGAATCACTATAAGAGTTCTTAAAAGGTACATGTCACCATTAAAAATAAGCGCCATGCACAAGAATTACAGCGACAAAACCTACTTAATAGGGAAACAAAATAAAAATGTAGAATAGAAGTTACTAGTGAATAAAGCCAAGCGTGTACAGATCTACTAATTATCAACTGTACACAAAATAATTAAGAATGGAAGAAAGAAAAATTCAACAAGCCATAAAAATAAACAGTTCTATTCTTTCTGATGATGCCTTAGCAAAATGGAAACATGCAGCTCAAATTAGGAATTACTACAATATGGGAAGCTGTCGAGAAATAAACAAAGAGGAAAGCAATGTACTATTTACATGGAACACCACCAACGGAATTGAATTATCAAAGTGGACAAAATTAAAATACCTAGCTTAATAAAACAATGAAAAACATGGTTTAAAACTCAGAAGCCTCATCTCAAAATAAGCCCACACCTGCTACCAAACAGTCAGTCATTGAGAAGAAGCTCAACAAACTGCATAGGAAAACTACTGGAAAATGTGGCACTCCCAGCTATTTATATGGATCCAATGTAATGGTCACCAAAACAAGAATAATAAGTTACCAAACAATTGAAACCACATATACAGGAAGATATAGAACTAGGACACCCCCACTGCAGTTCTGAGGGAAGAGATTGGAGCATCATCAATGCAGGGAAGAATAATAACTAACAAGTTAAAATTTATGAAATCAATATCAGATGGACCTTACGCCTTCTTATAGTGTTGAGCTCAGAGATAGTAGCTAACATCTTTAAAAGAAATTACAATTTTAGGCATAAAGGGGTTGGAGAGAGGTAGGGTGGAGGTTGGAGGAAAATACTAGATGAGGAAAAGAAATAGAAGCAAAGTTAGAGTTGACATTTTTTGCAAAATGCCGGAAGGAGAGTGAGAAATAAGAACTAGAAAGATTGTTGCATTTTCTACGGAGAAAAGAGATTTTTGGTGTTATGGAGAATAGACATGCACGGTTAAGTGATGAAATATAAGTTGCATGAGTTTCTGAAGTTTGAAGACGACCTTAATTCCAAAAGGCAGCGCCCCCTGTGGCGAATAGTACGAGAGCAAACTGAGTTAAACCAAGGTTTGTTAGTTTTAGCTGAAAGGAAAGAAGAAAAAAAGATGTCGAGTCACAAATGAAAAAACAATGTATGATTAAAATAGGAAATAATATTAAAATATAGAATAAGAATAGTAATATTAGAATAATAGAATAATGATGAAAATGATAATGAAATATAATAATAATAAAATAATAAAATAAAAATAATAATAATAATTAATAAAATAAAATAAATAAAATAATAATAATAAATAAAAAATAATAATAATAAAATTAATAATATTAATAGTATACAATAAGTGTAAAATAAAAATAAGTGTAATAATAAAATAAATAATAAAAATTAATAAAATATTATTCATGGAAATCAAATTCATTATATGATTGAACGTGTGTGTCGCCTACAAAAGCAAATATACCTTAAGGTAATCTGTCCTTTGTCTTGGGCTTGGCAGACGATGCAATTTTAGGCTATTTTGATATCAAACATGTATTAATGATACATATATTTGTTTTTCATATTAGGTCTTCTATATTTAAAGCCATATACCTCAAAAAATGATATGACTGTAATTAAGAATAACCATTATTTATTAGTTTTATTTTTATAATTTATAAATTTAACAGGAAATCTTAGAAAGTGCTGTAATCCTTTATCTCATAATTGTAAGTTTATAATCTTATATAATTTACAATAATAAAGATATATATATATATATTGACAGTTAAAATAGATAATTAAATGAACACCCAGTCACAAGGCCAGTACAAATGTATTATTTTAAAATTATTTTATTTATAATGAGTTCCTTATTTTATTTTATTTATATTTTATTTTTGTTTTATTCATTTCTTTTCTTTATTCTCGTTTTAAATATTTACTAATTCTTCACAAATATGTTTATATATTAATGTAAGCGTATTAGATTTTGAACTTTATTATTTTATTTTTTTATAAATTTTATTATTGTTTTATTATATACTTTCCATATTTTTTTATGTATTTTACTTATTTATTCATTTCTTATTTATTATTATTTTCTTCTATATATTTATATTTCAAATATGCTCGATGTATATATGTATGTAATATTATTTTACTATTTTACCTATTTATTTTGTCTTATTTTTGTTTCATGAAATTTTTATACTAATAATCATTACTTTATTATAATCATTTACTTTATTTTAATCTCTTATATAATTTTATGATTAAATATAAGATTTTTTACATCAAAAATATTTGTTAAGGCTTTACGCTTACCACGCCCTATAATAAAAAAAAAAAAATAAGGAGTCTCAACAAATGACAATAACAATGAAATAAAATAGGAAATAATAATATTTAAATTGCAAATAAAAAAAAAAATAATAATAAATAATAATGAAATTAATAAATAATAATAAAATAATAATAATAATAAATAATAATAATAATAATAAAAAATAATAATTAATAATAATAATAATAATAATAATAATACTATTAAGTTAAGAATAAAAATAAGTTAAAAAAATAAAAATAATAAATTAATTAATAATATATCACATAGGATAAGAATATTGTAGTGATAGAACCCTGGAATATGAAAAGGTCTATTATTGTATTAAGGCAAATAAATATAAGTGCAAAGTGCATGCAGTGAATATCATAATGAAATATATAGCCTAGTCTTGGCTATTAATTCTGAATTTGCAGTACAATATTTGTTTATAAATATTTCTTATATTTAATTTCATTGATACCTCAAATAAATGATATGACTGTGAATTAGAATAAAACATTTATTTATTTTTTATAATTTTATAATTTTTATAAATTAACAGGAATCTTAGGAAAGTGCATGTAATCCTTTAATCTCATTAATTGTAACTAATACAATCTTATATATTTATAGAAATTTCAGGTTACATATTTTGACAAGATTTTGATGTTAATGAATACTCTTAGTCACAAAGGGCCAGTTTACAAATGTATATTTATAAAGTTATTATTTATAATAATGATCCTATGATGTTATTTTATTTTTCGTTTATCATTTTCTTCTTTTATTTCTCTTAAATATTACCTAAGTCTTCACAATATTCTATTAATTCTATAGCTGTATTAGTATTTCAGTAATTTTACATATTGAATTAAATACTTGAATTCAAGTGTTTAATCCTGATACACAGTTAACTTTTTATTTATTTTTTATTTTTTTTGTCTCACTGTTAACACGATTTGTTTTATTTAAAATGAATATCCATTTGTTTATTTTATACTTTAGCATTCATTCTTTATGTCATTATTATTTCTTGTTATATATTAATATGATTCATAATATTTACTTATTATATGTAATCTACTGATTGACTTATTTTTGTTCATATGTATATTATTTTATACTATATATTCATTTACTTATATATCATTTACTTATTTAATTCTTTATTTCGTTTATGATTTAAATTACAAATCTCTATAACAAAAATATGTAAATTTTTTAATGTAAGGCTATACCACGCCCTTAAATAAATAATAATGTAGGGTATAATACACGGTATGAATTCTACACAAGCTACATATTATATATTTGTTAAAAGATGGCTATGGTTAGTAAAATAAATAATCTCGAGATAATTTTTTCTCCAAAGTAAATAAGTAATTCCGTGTTGGAGAATAGCGAATCCGTTAAAGATATCCCAAATGAGTTAATGAATAATACGGTCCCCCGAAAAGGAGCTAATTTCCATTCCCAAACAAATAGATGATGAAGTTAGCTTAACTTTAGTAAATTTATAAGTAAGCCGTTCCATTTTGCATTGCGCTAACCCTCGATAAGAAATGTTAATCCAGTTTTAGCACAAATTTCCGGCATAACGGAACGATTTTAAAAAATATAAAACAGTTGCCTGCTTCACTGAAATAAAACAAAAATAAAAAAATTTTTAGACTATGCTAATCTAAACTATTACCATATATATCCATTGAAGAAATAAATTTAAGCTAATTCAAATGAAACATCATCAAATCAATGACACTACGCAGCCAATCGTTGTTGTTTACATCGTTTGTTAGCATTATCGGTATCCCAAAATCGGTAGCACGGAAATAGCACCTTACAGAAATTAGGAAATTCCTAATGTTTGTAGCATTTTCCTAAATTGTGCAAAAATTACCAAAATGGCAACGCAACTTTAGAATTGTATTGTTACCCAGAGGTTGTGCACCCCCGATTTTATAAAATCCACATGATTACTTAAAAAAATAATAATGAAGAAAGTGAAAACAAAATTGTCGCTCTCTTAGGAAAAAAGTTACAGCCTACATGTTAAAAATCCATAGACTTTTCAATATTGACATCCAGGTTTAGCTCATCAGCCCTCAAATCCAGTTATGATAAGTTTTTATATACACAGACGAAAATATAGTAGAATTAAAACAAAAATCTTATCATAACCTGAACTAGGATGGACCCAAAACGAGCACGAGGTCTAGTTGTGTGGGCTCTGTTTTTGCATGCTGCAAATATAGGTGTTGAAAAATTACCTACTTTAGTTTGACCTGAACAGGCCATGTAGTTTTTACTATCTCTTTACTGTTTCTTTATTTTCAGTGATTTAACTTTTTAAGGAAATTCCAATCAAGTGCCATAATTGTTTAACAAGACCCATTGTTGTTCACAAGAGAAATATTACAGCAAATGTTTTAATAGCTCTTTAGACAAAAAATATCTTTCTTGAACCTTCTCTGAATCTTTATATTTTGATTTTCTTAAACTAGAAAAGTTAATTTATTTGATGTCCTTTCATAATATACACCTGTGTGTGTAGTAGATTGTTGTATCATTCAAGTTATTTGCAGATGGCATTTTCCTCTTCAGTTATATGAATGTTAAGTTTATATAAGTATTCAATTACATGATTATCAAAAAAGTTGCAAGAAGTGGAATTTGTAAAAAAATTTCAAGTTCATGTTACCTTACTTATTGCTGGACTTGACGAAATTTGACTTTATCGAGACCACAAAAACTACTTGAATCCTGAGTTCCCCTAGTCTCTGAGTATGAGTCTAATATATATAGGCCTATATATGTATGATGTTGACATTGCACTTATGCTTAGTGATTAAAATAGATTCCATATTTAATTATTTAAATCAATAATTTCATATTTAATAAGTTTGATAATTTTTGTTGTGTATAAACGTTTAAGTTTTAGCTGAATTGTGAATTTGCTTTTATACTATTTATATCTAAGAGACTCGAGTGTCTACTCTGTTCATATATTTGACAAAAATATTACTGAAAGCATGATCTTTTGAGTTGGTTGAAGATTTTAAAATGTAAAATGATAAATAAAGTTCCAGAGAGGGTTTATTTGTTTATTTTTTTTTTGTGATAATTCTTTCCTGTCCTACAAGCTCAGGGTCAACCTAGATAAACTTCTAAACATTTTGATTTATATGGAATAAACTGTGAATCAAATTGTGAGTTGTAAGGTGCTGAAGCTCATCTGAGTATACAAAGAATTGCAAAATGGATTATAATTTGGGTACTTATTAGTTATTTAATGATATAAAAGAATTCTCTTGTTCTATTTTAAAGGAATAAATATTTTCATATTTTAAGTTTCATTTGTTTGATAAAAGCTTCATTTGTCTTAGTACATTGAAGTATCAATCTTTATCTCAATAGCTGCAGATGCGGAATCATTATGGAAAAGTTAAATAGGAACCTATATTTATATATCGTACTGATAATATATAATTCTTAGATTATAGCACTTCCTCACATCTCGAATATACTTATTACATAGATTTAGATTCTGTATCAGATTGTTATGATATACTGATAAAGTTTCCTAAATGATATTCTTACAGTCGATTGAAAAAAAGTATATTTACGCCCTTATTCAACTATATAAGACACTACTTCATATCTTTTTTTAGTAATAACAGGACCAAGTTTAATTATCCTTAAGATAACGTTACCTATATATATATATATATCAATGATATGGTAGCAACGTAAGTACGCTCAAGCTTAAATATATAAATTAAGGATAATGCTGATCCTGACCTTTTTATAAAATATAGGCTATCAAAAAATATTCTATTTGATTCATATATTACTGAATGAGAAATTATTCAAACCTAACTATTTTTATTGATAATAATAAAAAGATAATAAGTACATACTCATATAAATTGTGATGGGTAGGTTAATAATTTATTAGTGATAAGTGATTTTATTTTTAGCAGCTATATAATATATGCACTCATATGATAGTTTGACTTTTAATTAATCTTAAATTTATTAATAATAAAAAAAAAATAATGTTATTATATAATGTTTTATAATATATATATATATAAGATTGTGATTTTATAAGTTTTTCACTTTATATATAAATTATTGTTTATATAATTGTTAATAATAATATATAGCTACCGTATATATTTGACTATTATATGGAATTAAATTAATATATTTTACTTGTTAATAAAGAATAAAATAAGAAAATATTATTATGAAATGAATAAAAATTTTTGCTCATTAATATCCAATAAATAACTAATAGAAAATAATTCAGAATTAGATGAAAGTAAAGAGTGTTGGATATCTAATTAAATTCTTTTAAATATTTTGAGTGATTTTCGATATCATCAATTTATTAAGCTATATTATAAATAAAATAAAGTGAGAGTATTTTATGATTCTACTGGCAGTTCTTATATTTTGTATTGATTTGAAAAGGTGTTTGGATGATATATTTAGTTAATTGGATTTTATGAAATCACACTTGAATTTTTTCACCAAATTGTGGTGATGTGAGCGAGGAACACGGCAAACGTTTCCACCAAGATTTTTCCGTGATGGAACAAAGGTACAAAGGGAAATTAAATGTGTAATATAATATTACTATAGAAAAAAATTGTGATCTATTGAAAAACTGCACATAAACTATAATACAATTAATTTAACACCAATTAGTGCGTTCAATTCTAGTTATTCCTACTACTGTTCTTAGAATTCTATAACATTTATGCTATATTATCATTATTTTTGAACAATCTATATTTTTATGGTCAATTATATTATTTTATGTCATACTACCTCTCATTGGATGAATACTAAGATTATCATTAGAGGTACCCCCGCCATATAGTTGATAGAATATTAGGGTGAGTCATATACTACATATCGGACCATATATTATAATCTATATAATATATATATATATATTATATCAAATATAATTATATTATATAATATTTAATATTATATAATAACTTAATAAATATTAATTATATATATAATTATAATATATATATATAAATTTATATATAAATATATATTATTTAAATATATATATATTTTTATAACGTGACTATAGACCCGTTACACCAAGTGGTGAGCGGTACGTATAATGTCAGATGTGTGGATTGTGGCAGATAATTCATTGTTCCGGAGGGTATCAGGGGTCGCGGAGCGAGTGAGGTCGGAGAGTGGGTATTATGCATTCAATTATGATAAACTAGAGGTGTACGAGTGATTATCAGAGTTAAGAAAATAACAGTGCGGTGCGATTATTAAATTCCGGCATTCATAGCCACCCCATATACATATTATTAATATATATATATATTTTAATATTATATTATAATATATATTATATATCTATATAATATATATATATAAATTATATTATATAGTAATATATATTATATATATATAATATATATAATATATATATAAATAATATTATATATATATAAACATATAATATATACTATGGGCTATTACTATCATTTATATTCAGGATATTAGGATACTCTATCTCTTTTTTATTGGTTTAATATATTTAAAATTATTATATAGACATATAAAAAAATGGGTAAACATTTATTAGGGAAACAGTATGTTATAAAATGCATTATTAAAAGTATCAATAAATAGGAAAAATAAACTATATTTGGTTATATTATAAAACAGGTATATTTTTCCACCTTTTGTATATATAAAATTTAATCAATTGGTCTAAATATCAATCTTTATGGTTATGTAGAGTTAGGTCCAATTAGGTTAATTATATTAAATTATTTTATAATTTTACTTTAATATTATCTATATTATTATATACCTGCCTTAAATAATAATATAATAGTAATTACAGACATTGTATTTTTGATATATTAATAATTATTATATTATATATTATATATATATATATATATATATAATTATATTATATTATATATATATATAAATATATATAATATATATTAATATATTATTATCTATATATATAATATATATATATATATATTATATATATATAATTATTAAGTATATATTAAATATATAATATATTTAGTATATTATATTTATTAAATTAAATTAATTTATATATATATTATATATAAATAATTAATATATATTATAATATATAATATTATATATATATATTTTATTTATAAAATTATATAATTTTATATTAATTTATTAATATATAATATATTAATATATATATTATATATATAATATATTAATAATAATATATATGATGTGAAAGTTGTTTGCAAATGAGGTCTAGTTTCTTACTGACTTGAATTCTATATGACCATACTATTAATATCGTTTATGTAAATTTGAAAATACTTTATAATTATATATCAAAGCTTTACGTCGTGAGCCCGATAAAAAAATTATACTACAAAGCAGATTTAATTGGATACCTTTTACGCTTCTGTAGAAACACTTTGCATGTAATATAATTCATGCCATTAATAATAATATCAATGAATGTAAAAAAATTGGAATATTGAAAGTAAAGTCATATAACTGATAAGAAAATGATAAATACAAACAAGAATATAAATAGAATTGTTCGACAATCTATATCAAATCATTTCTTTTTTATGAAACTCATCTGATCCCTTAGATAATAACTCCATAATATTCGTAACAAATATATTAGGAGTAGTTATGACTCGAGGTTTCAAAATAGCAAATAATTATATAAGTTTTAGTTTTAAATAAATTTGTTAAGATAATGATACTAAATTTTAATAAATATTAACAATATATTTCTAGGTTAATATATAATTGATTTTATAAATTATATATTGTGATATATTTTAAAATAATTATGTTTATTAGTAACAAATTGAAAAAAAAAATGAATTGAACTAGTAAGGTTAAGCTCCTCAAATGTTGTACAAAACGTATTCAAAGAAATTATATGTTGAGAAAAAACAAATAGCCCAAAAGTGAAGATTGAAATAAATATAATATATCAATAATATTCTATTTCTTCTAGGTTACATAAATTAAAATGATAGCCTTTATATTATCACATAAGTTACTTTAGCCTATTAAGGCTACATAATTATTACCCTAACTATTCTATTACAGGATCAGAGTATGAATATGATTTCATTTCACTGGCTTATATATAAAGCTAAAGAACCAAAACTTTGCCTTTTTCTAATATTATTATAAGTATTAATATAAGTTATTTTTATAATTAACTTTGAGTTATTTGATATAACGATCACTTTCTACAGCTGTATGCAGAATGATATAACTGTAAACGTCAAATACTAATAACTTAACTGAGTCATGTACTCTAAAGCTGTAAGTATATACTGCTAGCTAATCTATTCTCTTCTTACTCTACCATACTTCAATACATTCTATTAGTATATTATAAAATTTATTCTTTCAATTAAATATTACAGATATTCTTCTAACCTTAATTATACTGTGATAGTTTTAACTCTATAAATGCTATTGAAGTGGTAATATAATTTGTCCATAATTAAATACCGAATAGTATAAAATTTATAATCGTATTTATATTATTTACACCTACTAACAATTTTATATGTAAGCCTTATATTTACTTGCAACTTTTTCATTTATATCGTATAGCTCTATGCTAGTTGCAAGGAGCAAAATGAAACAACTCATAACAATTGTTCTATATATATAGTCATGAAACCGAGTTAGTTATCTTATACATAGTATATATTAAAAAAGATTATATTTGAGAAATAATATCTATTTATTCACATCGACTAAAGGCGGTTTGTGCTTATGACTCGAGGGTATTATCTTTCAGTTACTATGTTTCACCAATTAAAAGCAGAGGTCTTATAATCACACGATACAGATAGAAACCCTTAAGCGTTCAATATTCGAGTTAATAATGTGACGTTCTGCAAGGTAGTAATCTGTCTTCAATTGTCTCATATGGCATTAGATATTTATCGATTGCATAGTAACAGTAGACTTTTTTCTCCCACAAAAGATATTCTTCTCGAGATTAATTGTTTATACCTCACATAGAAGCTTTTAAGAAATTATATCATTAGTAACCAACAAAACACACAAAAAAAAACCCTGAGACTACCTTCTACATTATACTCAATTGAATATATCCTGTATTTGGGACAATAGTCTTAATACTGATTCTTTTTAGCTGGAGATTTATAAACAATAGTCAAGAGCGTGTATTTCTTATCTTCGAGTGCTCCTTTAACTCGGTGTAGATAACAAACATAATACGCTATTGAAAAATTCTTCTCTATTATTAAGTGGATTGTATATCAATCGATAAGCTGTTTTGGGGGCTATTATTGAGATCTAGGCCAGGGAGAGAGGGGAGGAAACGTCGTGCGCAGGTTTAGTGCAGCCTCATGAGGCATCGTCTCCTTCCCCTCAATATATTTAACTGAAAATATAAAATCATCGTATAAATTTCTATTATTAGGAATTTGTATTTTATTGTCGCTTCAAAATTACATACTTGATGAACACCTAGTTGGACACTAAATTCTCTATTAGTAGTTTTTAATGAATAGCATTTACGTTATATTTTTGAATACAGCTGTTAATTCTATTTAGTCACACTATAGAGCGTACTAGACTGAAATACACATATACTTTTTCCAGTTTTGTCATAAAAATATTGAAGGCCATTAAATATTTTAAACATAAATATTTAAGTAACTATATATATTAAATTATAGTATATAAGTAGTATGTATTAAAATTAGAAATTATTATTACTGAGCGTTATGGAACAATAATATATATTTCATTTATTATAATCGTTAGTGAAGTCATGTAATAATATATATTATTTATAACTATATTATATAATATATATATATATATCATATCCCTGCATTTAATTTTGTCCGCTAATACCATCAAATGATTTGATTTATACATGACATTATTATATCTATAATATTAAATATGATATTTTGTTATATATTTTAAATATACTCATATATATATATAATATTTGTTATTTTATTTACAAAGATTTATTATCATTATTATTGTGTGCTCATCGTATTTATATTATTAATAAATAAAAATAACAATATCAAAAATTATCTTATAATTATTATAAAATTTACCTATACAATTGGCATTTTGTAACAAATTTTAGTACTTATATATATATATATATTATATACTCCATGATACATAATCTTTATTGAGTGTATTTTGGACTCTTTATTATTTGATTATAATTAATTATTTTATTGTGATGGATTTTATATTATTAGTGTGATATGAATAGTTAGGAGATATATAATACAATGACTGATTATTTATTTCTGTATTATTAAATATGTTTATTAATAATTTATTTATTATTATAATTATGTAATTATTATCATTATTAAATTATTATTATTATTATTATTATTATTTTTATTATTATTATTAAATTATTATTATTATTATTATTATAATAATAATAATAATAATAATATTAAATAATAATAATACTAATAATAATAATAATAATAATAATAATAATAATAATAATAATAAATAATCATAATAATATAAATAATAATACTCTACTTGTGTAGAGTTCCTATGTTTGAACAATAAATGTATGATTTAAAATGGAGAGTATTCTACATCAAAATGAGAGGAAAACACCAGAATATATTATATATATATATATTATATATATTATATATATATATATATTTATATATATACTATATATATATATATTATATATATATATTATATATAATTTATTTATTAATATAATATAGTGGTGCGTTGTGTGAGGGAGTGTGAGAGAGAGAAGTAGAGAGAGCGAGAGAGAGAGAGAGGAGAAGAGAGTTTTGAGAGCATGAGAGAGAGAGAGAGAGAGAGCGAGCAGAGAGAGAGAGATGAGAGAGAGAGAGAGAAGAGAGAGAGAGAGAGAGAGAAGAGAGAGAGAGAGTTAGAGAGGAGAGAGAGAGAGCGAGAGAGAAGAGAGAGAGAGAGAGAGAGAGAGAGAGATGTATTTATGCAGAAGAGCAACTTGATAAGCCTTGTGAAAAATTAGGCTTAGTTCCTCTTAGTGCCTCAATATGTACAGCAAATACAGAGAAAAAAAAAAAAAAAAAAATTCAAAACTTTAGAAAAAAAAGATAATGAAACTACTAGGCCAGTAGTGTAAAACCAAAAATGTAGAAGATTCAGAAATAATAAAATTAAAACCCCTTTCCCTTAAAAAGTAAAAGATTATATATCATGAGGTTAAAGTTAAGTTTATGTAAAGGTTAATTAAATAAGGAAAAATAAGAACGGATGAAAGAAAACCTCAAGGGGAGAATTCAACCGACCTTGAAAATGTTCCAAGATTTTTCTTTAAAAAAAACAAAAAAAAAAGAAATAAAAAAAAAAAACTTCTATAACAATCGACTTTAAAACAATTTAATGCATTGAGAATGGACATTTTTTTCTGCATTTTAAATACTTCAAAGTTTGGACTTCGAGTCCATGATGAGAGTAGCTCAGGAATATATTTATATATATATATATATATATATATTATATATATTATATATTTATATCTATAATTAATAATAATATATTATATATAATTATATAGTATAATAATTAATATATATATTATATATATATATATTATATATATATATTATATATATAAATATATAATTATAATAATATTATAAATTATTATATATATATTATTAATATTTTATATATATATATATATATATATTATATATATATTAAAGGTATTATTTATATAGTTATATATATTATTATAGTTATTATATATCACCTCAAATAATATATATATAATATAATGACATTATATTTTTTCAAGTCCACTTAGCGATTAATTGTATTATTTCATTCTTTGATCTTGGGACTATAGGTATTAATGTTGGTGGTTTCATCGGGTTTGGGCATAAATGGTCCAGTAGGTAGATCATTTTTGGTATAGCATGTTATTTTTAATTTTCTATTTTATAATGTTCTACTTATTCTCTTTCCCTCTCTATCAATTTCATTTTTTACACTTGTCTCATAACGTAATTGAGATAGGATAACATTATTTAAGTGGTAAACACACAATGATTCAAAGTTTTGAAATATTAAAATAAGTTATTAAAAACGATAAAGATTCAATATTACGGGAAAAATGTAACGAAAGTATGAGATAGGGAAAGATATATGTTTGGTATTATAATAACATATATTCGCGAGGTTAATGAACGTTACGTGACTTTATTCATAATTTACCTTACCTTAAATATCTGAATGAATAATATTTGTAACTAACATATCACAAACCTAGGTAACCTAATATAGTTA
>JABUQX010004049.1:7500-17500 GCA_015478945.1 Trachelipus rathkii | reverse complement strand
TGCTAAAAGTAGTAGTAGTAGTAGTAGTATTTATACAAAAGCAAAAGAATTTCTTCATTTTATTTTAATTAAGAAATAACAAAATAAATGAACAAAAAATAATTGGATAATATTAATCAATCACTCAATTAATATTGAGAAAAAATGAAAACAGGAAAGTGATTATATATATATATATATATATAATATATATATATATATGTACAATATATATATAGTATAATTTATAATATATAATATAATATGAATTATATGTCTATATATAATTTATATATATTATATATATATATAATATATAATATATATATATTGATATTTCCCAATTCGACTACAATACGAAATATATTTAAAAGTATTTTAAATTTCTGGTGAAAACTTTAATAAATAATAATAATAATAATAATAATAATAATAATATAATAATAATAATAATAATAATAAAGCTTAATAGTAATTAACAATATTAATAATAATAATAAAAAATGACAATAATAATAATAATAATAATAATAATAATAATAATAATAATAATAATAATAATAATAATAATAATAATAATAATAATAATAATTAACCATAACAATAATAATTTATTATTATTTATTATTATTATTTTTATCATTATTATTATTATTATTATTATTATTATTATTATTATTATTATTATTATTATTATTATTATTTTTTTTTTTTTTTTTAACGGAGGAAGTTAAAAACGCTATTAATAGTTTTGCTAGCAAGATCACGGACATTAACAGTAAACAAAATATAAGAGGAACTGGATCATACAGCAATGGATTCATAAGAGTACAGAAGAGTGAGAAGACCCAACATTAAGACCTATAGTAAGTATGACTGGCTCCGTGACTCATGAAATCGCAAAACCAAATTAGATCTTAATAAAACAAAAAAATTATAGTCAAATCAACAAATGAGTTTTTGGAAAAACTAAATAAAATTAATTTTTACGATGCTAGCAAAATTATATCTCTGAAAATTTTGGAAAATGTTTATCATCATAGTATAAAATCACCAACGTCCATAGAAGTAGACATTCTGATAAGGTTACTTTATATATGCACTACTAAAATACCTTTTAACTTCATTGGTAAAACATACATTAAAAATAATGGATATATTCTATCTATATGGGATTATCTTTAGGATTTACTTTCGCAGATTTCTACATGTCATTAGTAGGTAACAATTTTTAGTGAAAACGTCCATTTCAGTCCTATCTTTTACACTCGATACCAAGACGACATCTTTGTAATATTTAACGACCCAGAGCAGGTCAAGAGTTCATATCCAAAATGAAATATCTTTAGTGCCTTAAAATTTACTTTTGAAGTGACAAAAAATAAATATATTAATTTCTTAGAAATAAAAATTAATGAAAATGGAAAAATTGATAGAAGTGTCTGCGTTAAATCTACAGACAGAGGAACATACTAGAATTTCAACTCCTTCACTTCTTTAAACTACCAAACTGCTACCATAAATACTAGTTCATTAAACGTTTAAGATATCGTCTGTTTGGACCCTTTTCAATATAGAAATTAAAAGAATAACTCAGAATTTAATTAACAATAACTTCCCCCAGTATATTATATAGTTAAAACTATAAATAAAATAATTTATTTACCAATACCATCAATGACAAGGAAAACGACAGGCACATAAAATAAAACTGACAATTTTAGTTAGAAAACAAAGGAGGAAGAAAAAGAATTAAAATTAATTTTAAAAGAGCATATTAAAACAAGGAAAATGCTTGTATTAAATAAACCATGGAAATTCTGCTCGTGGTTCTGTACACGTGAAGCGCTTTCGGATGGTGAGAGTAGTAACATTATGTACCGATTTCAATGTTCTGAAAGTGGATGTAACCCCGTTTCAATGTTCTGAAAGTGGGAATGTAACCCCGTTTATTATCTTGGATACATAACGAATACCCTCAACATGAGAATATCGAAACATTAGTGATAATAATAATATTTAATATAGTAAATAATGGTGAATAGTGAAATATAGTGTAGAGAATATAAATATTATCATAGTATCATAATAATATTAAATATAATAATAATAATAATAATAATAATAATAATAATAATAATAATAATATTAAAATATAGTGATTGATGGTTAGAAATATGTTGTTATATTTGTTTTTGAAATATTAGTTGTTTTAAAGCTTATTTTTAATAAAATGTATAAATAATAATAATGTATATGTGTGCGCTATCTAATCTGTATTTGTATATGTATATATATGTATATGGGAGAACAGTGTTGAGCTACTTTCTCCGCTTGGCTCCGTCCTCTCCGGACTTAATTAAGCACCCCAGAACCTGCCTTCTCTACGATGGGACTTCTGGACCACCGTGAAAGGTGGTGTTTATTTCTGTATAGATAGAAGTCAAAAAAAAAAAAAAAAGAAAAAAAAAAAAGAGCGAAGCCACAAAAATCCCAACAACATATAAAAGGTTCTCCATTATAATAAGAAAAAAATGCTATTTATGAATTGGGCCTCGGAGAATCAAACCAGTGATAAGTATAAAATATAATGAAATGTCTAAATTTTTAAACATATTTAAATTACAAAAAGGACGATGTAGTACACTAACTTTTGTAACTAAAAATTATTAGCTTTAATTATTTTTTTTTAATTAGTTTATACGATATTTATATTATTTAAGATGCTTAAATCTAAACAAATAAAAATTATTCATTGAAATTGTGAGAAGTATGTAAATAAATAACAAAAAAATAAAAATAAAATAAATTAAAAAATAAAAGTAAAAATAACAAAACTAGAAATAATAAATAATAATAATAATAATAATAATATAATAATAATAATAATAATAATAATAATAATAATAATAATAATAATAATAAATAAACATATGGTTCTGATTATTCATTGAAAAAAGTGAATATATATATATATATATATAAATATATTATTTTATTTACTACCTATATATATATATCTATATATATATATATATATATCATACTATATATATATATATATTATATACTATATATATATATATATATATATATTATATATAGTATATATATATTAATAGCTCTATATATATAATATATCTATATTAGAATATATGAGACAATTATATAGGTATATATTAATATATACCTATAGTATGTAAATATATTACATCTTGAGTTTAATAGAGTATACTTATATATATATATTATGTATATATTTATATATATTAGTGATATAATAGTATATATTATATATATATATATATATATATAGTACTTATACTTATTCCATATAACTATTATATACTATAATCAGAATTACCCGGGAGCTTATAACTATTAATATTGAACTAGGAATTTACGGTACTAACATAATACAAAGAAATAAAACATTGATAACCCGGTTTGAGAATTTAGGCATGAAATTAATAACATTGAAAAATTTCATATGTTACCAGACTATTTGAATCCCCATTGAAAAAGAAATGTCCTGCAGTCATCTAACCCTATGACTTAAATGTGAGTATAATATATATTATATATATATATTATATATATATATATATATATATACTTATAATATATATATATATTATATTATATATTATATATATATATATATATATATTAGTATATTATATATTATGTTTTGTTCAACATAGAGCGTGTCTGTTGAAGAATAACATTGAGCATCATTCTTATAACTCAATTAATTGCCAAGCACATCCCTGTTAACGGTCCTGGATAGATCAAGTTGGAGGAATTAATTATATGGCTGGACAAAAGATATAATATTTTTATTCTAATTGAAAATTTTCATGAGCAACTTGATGAGGTGTTCTATGGTAAGTCCTTTGGTGGGATAACTCATAAATCAGTACCATTTTTGAATTCGACTTTATTTACATCTATTAGAGAATGAATTTTGGAAGAATTTAAACAGGTTTTCTAATGAAGAAGTGTAGATGAACTCATTTTTTAATTTTTTAGAATCCAGACACGAATTGGATTTAGATTTTACAATGTATAAGTATCTAAATTTCAAAACACCAAAATATTAATTTCACAGTGGATATTGAGGAAGGAGACTCTTGGCAATTTCTTGATGTTATATAAGGGAGAAACAACAAATTTCAAAACAAGCGTTTATAGGAACCAACATTCACAGGATTACAACTAATTCAGTTCTTTTGTCCCGCGATGTTTATGCAGGAAATCAATTTACCTAAAACGTTTTTCTATAGAACATACAAGATCTCGTAGTCTGCATATATTAATGTTTCAAATGAATTAGACATATTAAAAGGCTATCTCTGAAGAATGGATTTCCAGGTTTTATCATTGACATCATATTCAGGAAGACAAACTTTAGTTAATAATTTTCAGGCAAATATGCTATTGTAGTAAAATTAACGTAACCTAGAAATTCTGTATAAGAAAGTATACATGTTTATGGGAAGAATGAGTTTGTGAAATTGCGCAGAATTAAAGGCAATATTAAAATCAAATTACCCCCAGTTCAATTTCAGATAAGTTTATTCAAATGAAATAAAATTGGAAAATTTTCAAAGTTAAAGATAAACTTCCTTTACCTTTATGTTCATCAGTGATATTCAAATACAAATGCGGTGACTGTGATGCATCTACATAGGAAAGACACTCCGTAGTCTTCTATTCGCATTGCTGAACATAAAGGTATCTCCTATACTATAGAACTTTGGAACATTCGCCCCATACCTCGTTCTGCGATCAACTCTCTCTTCATAAAAAATCCTATGGCAGGATTTAAAATTTCAATATTTTTTGAACTTAGAAAAGAGAACTGACCTTCATTCTTTTAGAATCCTTATATTTTGGCACCACGGCTCCAAAGCTGAATGAAAATTTTACATACTGAAAAATATTTAATACTGATAGTAGAGTTTTGTCGCTAGTGTACTTTTTCCCTATTATTGACAAATATCTTATTTTCTTCTATTTATTATCGATTTATATATAACTTTTATATAATTTTTTTTAAGTATTATTTATTTAATTTTTTTTTTTGATATTGTTCAGCCTTGATAATGGGTATAGACGTATGATTCACCAGAAACTAGTCGGTAAAATAATAAATGTTTAGATTTGTTTTGGTTATTTTAGATCATTAATATATATATATTATATATATATATAATTATATATATATATTATAATATATATTATATTATAATATATTATAATTAAATTTATTATATATATAATATTATATAATATATATAATAAATATTATAATAATAATAAATAATTATATATAATATAATATATATATATTATTAAATATATATATATATATATATATATATATATATATATATATATCATATATATATAATTATTATATATATATATATATATATATAGTATTATATATATATATATAGTAATTCAGACTCTGACCCAGACTAATCGCTATGCCCAATCTTTCATCGATGCTACCATGTGGTATAAATCTGGAACTTCCTCACTTTAATATATTTTTCCAACTTATACTTTTACTTAACATAACTTCAAAACTCAAAGCCTTGTATCGGGTGCACGTCGGACTTGATCTGATTCTTCGATTCTGATTCTATCACGATATATACTCATAGTATATATGAGTATTATAGATACTAATTATAGGTAGTATATATATATAATATTATTATTATAATTAGTATATAGTAATATATAATATATATATATATTAGATAGTATCTATATATCTATAAGTAGTAGTAGTTATATTGATATGTTATTTTAAATATTATGAAGAGGCAGGACTAAAGGTCGGAGGTTTATCGTGAGGTTGCACAAGAATTACGTGTTTTAAATAATAGGTACCATGTATATTTGACTAAAATGATTGTTTTAATTGTCCGATAAGTTCAATAAATAAGCTCATAGTTTTTCCAACAGTAACTAATTAATGGTTTTCTCCACACACCCACACTACTCACACACATAATATATATATAAGATAATATATACTTATAGGTATAGTCTAGCTATATAATATATGAATATAAATATATAATATACATTAATATATATATATATAATATATTATATATATATATATATATCCACAGGGGTGTATTTGTTTTTTTATTATTGTTATGCCCTCTTGGTATACAACCTAGGAGAATGGCCATAGTGATAAGAACCATTACTAGGGGGACCTTGTGCATCCCCCCTGCCCCAGCACTAGTATGTGCATTTGTCGCATGATGCTGCATATACTAGTACACTAGTATGTGCATTAGCCACATATGTAATCTTTTATTCTTCTTCTTTTCCCTTCATTTTCCGAATTAATTATCTGTATCATCTTTCAATGGTCTTCCTCCACTACAGTTTCTATCTTTTTTTCCCCCCTCTCAGAGAGGTAGGTGATCGCCGATATCACCCCTTCCTTATATTTATGGGAGGGGGGACCTAGCTATATTCGTGCTGAAGGGGGTGTGAACCGCTTCACCCGTTCGTAAGATTCACGGTGCATACGACCTATGCACCATAAGATTTTGGGTCTTTTTCCCTCTGGAACATCTATAAATAAGTGACTCTTCGCCGCATATAGATGTTCTCCGGGTACAAACCTCATAGGTCGACACCCATGAGGGGGACACCTTTAATCTAATATACCATACAAAACCTTAATTCGAATCGAACTATAATATATGGATGTAACGATTACTGACCATGCACCGATTAAAGGACTTACTCTTCTAAATTGCACCCCGAATATTATGCCGTGATTCACTCCCCTTCACCTGGAAGGCCTCTGCCTACCCCTAGCGATCCATCGTCTGGCATGCTCTCGACATCCCCTGCCACCCCCACCTCTAATTCTTTCATAACTAACCCATCCATATACAAATTGGATAACCATAGGAAGACAAAACACATTCTCTGCCTCACTGTCACCGGTATTTAATATTAAAACAACAATACTTCGACTCTACTTTATACTTACACACGCCTTCAATAATTGTCATATCAATACTTTTGATTCCATTCAGCGGAAGCTTACCACACATCATATATCACTAACACCTTTTAATCCTATCATACGCCTACTGCAAATTCATAAAACCTAAATACAATTTATTGTTCTCCTCCCTCATTTTACCAATCATTTGTTTCAATGTAAAGATTTGATCCACACATGCTCTACACTTCTTCACCAATCAGTCCTTCAGTCATTCGACTCACTCTTTGGACCAAAATGCACAGACATATATCTTCCTTACAACACTCAATAAACAATCCACGAGATACCATACAAGTTACCTTATCCCCTTATACCCTTATTATAAAGGTACTATTATTGCCCTCCTCAATCCCGTCGGAACTATATCCTCCATAGAACCTTTTTGTTATACAAACCTCACAAATCCAATCATCCCATCACGCTATATATTTATATATCATTATATATATATAATATATATATATATATATATATATATATAAATATATAATATAATATATACTATTATATTATATATATATATATCATACTCTTATATTCTTATGCATGATTATATAATATTATATATATATATATAATGCAATTTATTTCGTAATAGGAAATTTCTTTAGAATAATATAGGAAATAATAATACGTAGGAAAATGATAAAAAGTATATTAAGCAAGTTAAAAATGCCAAAAGTACTTGCAAGTATTTTGCAAATTTTCAAGTTACAAGTACAAGTACAAGTACTTGTACATAAACCCCAGCCTGATATATATATATATATATATATATATATAACGTCTTTGTGCCTATATAATATATATATATAATATATATATATATATATATATATATATATATATATATTATATATATTATATAATATATATATATATTAATTTATAATTAGATGTTAACTAAGGAAAATGAAGTTATATTGTTAACATTATAAATTTTCAAAAATAACAACATAACAACAATAATAATAAAAATAAATCCTTAATAAATATTATGACTCTTATACATTAAACATATTACAAAGAGAAACTCGTCAGCGGAAAATCATTGACTTTCGTACTGAAAGGCTTACAAAAGGTCTTTCTTATTGATCTTATAAAATTATTATGTATTTTTCAATAGAATTTTATATTAAAGTAAAAGTTACGTGTTATATATAGTATTATGCTGTATATATATATATAATACTGTATTTATATATATATATATATGTATATATATATATATAATATATATATATAATGGTATATATATATTATATAGTATATATATAGTATATATATTATATAATATATATTATATATATCGATTATTATAGATATCGTATTATATTTATTATACTTATATATAATATATTATATATACATATATATATATATACATAAAATATATATATATAGTATAATTATTATATATAAGAGCGCCTTTCCTAAGCTCAGAGGTCAGCACTCCGCTTAAGCAACTGAGAGCGAGGCCCGGTTTACGACTGGGTGGAGCGGAGAAGAATGTGAGCTATTCTCTATTAACTCTACTTCGCCCCACTCAGACGTTAATGAGTACATTGGTAGTGTGCTTTGGCTTCTGATTGGAGAAAATTCCCCGGCTTCCGCGATAGCGCTTCCTTGCTAGCCCAGCGGATTTAGCCGTAGGCCCGTGTAACCCAAGGCCTTTCTGATTGGTCCCACTGACCAGGTCGTGGTTTTCCTAGAAGGCCATGACCTTCCTGGGGGAGGACAGTTTTATTGAAAGAGTATTATAACGTATATAATATAAATAAAGAGTAGATATATATATAATATAGTAGTTTAAGGCTGAGATTATATTATCAATATATTATCATATTATCATATTATACATACATATATATACTTATATATATATATATATATATATATTGATATAATATAATATCTAATATAATCTTATATATTTATTATTATATATATATTAATATTATATATATATATATTTATATATATATATTATATATATATATATATATATATATATTATTCTATTACTGATATATATTAATATATATATTATACTGTTATATATATATATATATATATATATGAATATACTATATACTATATATATATATATATATACTATAAATATTATATATATATATAATCATATTATTATATTATGTTATTATAGCTTTTCACTGCTTTATTTCTCACTACGGGGCTGAAATCCAATTCCTGTCTGTGAAACATTTTCTTATATTATATATATATATATTAATCTTATATAAATATTATACTATATATATATATAAGTATACCATATATATATATAATAATATATATAATATATATATATATTATATATAATATAATATATATATATATACTACTTATATATATCAATTATATATATATATATATATTATATATATATATATATGAGGGTGGGCGTTCCGCAATTTAAGTCCGGAATTCCGCAACCAAAAAAATTGCGGAAATTGGATAATTTTTAAAAAGTTGCGCGATGCTAAATCATTCCGCCAATTTAAGTCCGCAATTTCCGCCAATTGAGGACTACAAGCCCTAAGGTTTATTTGTTTTCAATCTTTAAATTTTAAAATCGATGTACAACATTAAGCATGCATTAGTTACAAAATTTTGGCCAAATAGAAATAATTTCATTAATTTTGGACATTTTGGTTATATATATATATATATATATATTATATATATATATATATATAAGATTATATATATATTATATATATATATATAAGTATCATAACTATTATATTTCATTATTATATGTAATTGGTAGTATATAATATATATATAATATATATATATATTACCTATATTATACTAGTGGTTTGTGTATAATCTTTAGGGGGTTATGCAATTAAAAAAAATTTGCAAAAGTTTTGTATCTTCCTGTTGTCCGCAAATGATGAACTTTTGTAACCTGATTACTAAAACACTATTATTGCA
>JABUQX010004048.1:0-20630 GCA_015478945.1 Trachelipus rathkii | reverse complement strand
CTTCATAAACAGAAGTATTACTGTAGATTAATTTCATTTCCATTATGAAGGAAGATTTCTCTCAAACTTAATTTTGAAGAATCTATTAAGTCTCTATTCCTAAAGATTCTGTTGCTGTTCTATGCTTTAAAAAACGTGTTGACATCTGTAATAAGCTACACTATGCAGAATTTCTTATCTTAATTGACACATGGTAGTTTACTAGGTTTCCACATTCAGTAATAGGTGGTTAATTTTTGGAATGCTTTGCTACAAATTGAGTGCAACTCGATTACAACATTTAAGGTAGGATTGGACGGGTATATGGATAGTTTGGGTATTATCATCATCACCCACTTTCTCTTCCCAAGATTGGAGGTAAGGTGCGTAGCATGCACTGGAAATAGAAAAGTAATAGAAGAATATGACGCAAGTCGAAAAGAAAGCCCAGCTTTACCGTCCCTTTATACCACCATTTAATGAGAACTCTTCGCAGTCAAAAATCCACCCTAGAGCTTCACGGGATCGCAACGGACCCTCACTATGGCATTCGTCAATGTAGGGTCTATCCCTTGACCTGTGGGCTACGCAACCCATACCCCTCACAAACACCGCCATTCACTCTTATTATGCACCTTTCTTCTCGTCTCTGCCAAACTCGCATTCCTCTCCAGGCATTCATTTACTGACTCAATCCACTTTTTCTTCGGTCTCCCAGCCGGTCGATTCCCAGTACACTCACCGCTATACATCCGCTTAACAAACCGACTATCATATATCCCTTCCACATGACCAAGCCATCTCAATGCTCTTTCATTTATTCTCTCATTTACTCCTTTCTTCACACCACACAACTCCCTAATGCGTTCATTCCTCATTTTGTCAATTCTTCTCACACCTTAAACGTCCCTAAGATTGTTCATCTGAACACATTGCACTTTTAGATCTATACCTCTTTATTCCAAACCATAGGTTCACTACTATACATTAACACAGGTAACAACATACCGTCACGTAAGACCCTAGCACACTCGACTTGTCTCTTTAATTCACCATGATTTAATTGCACCAGCCACCTTCCTGCGATTCACAACTTTCCTACACCACACTTTGCATCATCCGTTCCCTTTTCATCCAACACCATATATCCTAAATAATTAAAACTCGGACACTTGTTCCAGCTTGCTCACCATCCAACATAACTTAACACTGATGACTGTCCTCACTCACTCAACTATAACCTTACTCTTATCTACGTTTACTTTCAAACCCTCATTTTTCACACCCCCTGCCAAATCCCTCTACCAATCCTTTCAAACCTCTCTCTCTTCAGATTCGCCACACAAAACGAAATCATCATATAATAGGTAGGGCACCTCCACTCTCTTCTATTCTTCATCATTCTAACACCTACCTCTAATTCTTTCATAACCTCTTCCATATACAAATTAAATAATTAAATTTATACCAATCACTTCTCTCTAACCCATTTATTCTTACACACGCTTCAACATTTGGCTGTCATACATACTTTTGGTTCCATTCAGAAACTTACCACCAACACCATATATGTCACTAGCACATGCCATTGAGCTTCCCTATTAATCCTATCATACGCCTGTTGTAAATCCATAAGACATAAATACAATTCTATTCTTCTTCGCCTTTCAATCACTTATTTCATCGTAAAGATTTGATCCACACATCATCTTACCACTTCTAAACGCAACCTTGTTCCCTTCACCAATCTGTCCTCAGTCACTCTCGACGCACTCTAGACCAAAATACTCAACATGTATTTTTCCTGCAACACTCAATAAACCAATCTCCATTATAATTTTACTTTCACCCTTTTTCCCCAATTCTTATAAGTATCATATAGTATATTTTAACTAAGCCAAATTGGTGGATTTGCAAGTTACAGTAGTTATTAAGGTCAAACTGCATGTTATGACTATAACAAAGTTACTAAAGCTTGTAGTGTGGTTAGCATGTGCTTTAGCTATGGTTTTTCTTTTAGTTGGGTGACTTGTGTATACTTATGTTGGTTGACAAGCCCTGGGGTGGTTTGTGATTTAGCATGTGCATGTTAGTGGTTGGTTCTGTTATATTGACTGGGACAGCCTCGATAGGCCCATGTGGTTTCTTAATTATTTATATTTCTAATGTTCACATTTCCTGTCCATCACTGCTCTTTTCAACAAAATTAATGAGTCATGTAACAGATTCTTCTACTTCTATTCCCTGCTTAGACATAAGTAAAACCATTCATAGCGATGGATCGTAATGGCCGCAGAGTTTTGTTTTCTGAATTTAACATTATATTTCTTTGTCATTATAAAAGGCTTTAAATAAAAGAAAATCATTTTAAAACATATACACAACAGACGTTAACAAGTGTAAGTTTTTTAAATTGGAAAGTGGAAACTAGTACAATTTCTGACATTTTCCATTAAACTTTACACCCAAAATTGCTTTTAAGAATCTACCAATATTATGCACCAACTATTGAATTGTTTAATAATTGTTAATGAGAATGCTATTTAAACCCATCTCATAATCAGAAATTTTGATATTTTGATTTTGACAAAGTTAGTTAATTAATAATGCTTTCATGTCATTAATGATTTTTAGTATACCTTTTTCCATTTTTAAATGTTTGTAATTAAACTTTTACATTCTAAACTACTCAAACTTAATAATACGATTAAAGTTGAAAATTTTGAGTGTTGAATTGAGACTAAAAGTAGTTCATTATTTAGGTTAATAAATTTTGCATTTTAAATTTTATACGAAATTTATTCTATGGTTTTATTTGTTTTTACAGATTTTAACGAGTGTTGATGGGGACCATGGCAAGAAAGGTTCTTTGAAAAGTGGATCTCAGGAGTCAAGGTCACCAATGAATAAGATTGAGTATGAAAAGTTGGAAAAATTCAGTTGTAATCTCTGTGATGCTAAATTTCAAAAGGAGTTTACAAAGGAATATGCCATTTAAAGGTACAAATCTATTTAAATGTTTTGAATGAGGGAATCAATGAATGTAATCGTACTGATAGCTTAAAAGTGCATATGTTTAATAAACATTCAAAAATTATTTAAGTGTTCCGAATGCAGTTATGAATTTAAAGAGAAAGGAACCCTAAAAATACACATGCGTATTCATGCAAAAATAAAGTTATTTAAATGCTCTAGGTGCGCCTATGAATGTAATCAGAAAGGGCAATTAAAAATACATATGCTTAATCATGGAAACAAAAGTTTTTAAATGTGCTGAGTGTAAGTTTGAAAGTAATTACTAAATTTAACTTAAAAAGCACATGCGTATGCATGCAAATCTAAAACCATTTAAATGTGCAGAGTGTGACTATGAATGTAATGAGATCAAAGATGAAAACACACATGCATGCCAAACATACAAATATAAAATTATTTAAATGTTCTGAGTGTATCTATGAGTGTAATTTAGAGATAGCTTAAAATTACATAAGCTAAAGCACGCAAATATAAAATTATTAAGTAATGGAGTGTAGCTTTAAATGTAATGTCAAAGAGGTTTAAAGCATGCTCTAGACACTGAGTCAAAAGTTAGCTTTGAAATGTGCTGAGGCACTTATGAACTGTAACCAACAAATCAAGCTTAAAATTACACATGCTTAATAAGCATACAAATATAAAACTTTTTAATGTGTTCACTGTAGCTATGAATGTAATACAAGTAATATCTTAAAAATGCATATGCTTAAGCATTCAAAAACAAAATTATTGAAGTGTTCTGAGTGTAACCATGAATGTAATAAAAGTAATTTAAATAGGCACATGCTTACGCATACAAGTCGAAAACTTTTTAAATGTGCAGAGTAAAACTATGAAGTAATCGCAACCGAGATTAAATTATACTGGCTTAAACATGAAAATAATATGGTTTGTACCGACGGTAGGCTAACAATAGGTGGGATTTGTTTATTAATCGAATCGGCCAGTCTATTAATCAATGATTAGTAAGTATAAAAATTACCATCCTACTACAATCCCAAATTTTAATTCATTAATGAATTCTTATTCTTTGATTCACAAAGTTAAACTCTCTGTTTTTTTTTTCTCGAAATATTGCCTGAACCAAAAATTCTTGTGCAGTCTGTTTAAGATGGTATTTATTTAAAATGTTCCTGTAACAGTTTATTTAAACATTAAAATAATGTTTTTTATTAATTTTCATACAAACTTAAAAAAATCCTTTGTATGTTTTTAACATTATAATCTAATCAAAGGGGTGCGACTTTTTCCACATCCTCTCCAGAAGTTGAAGACTCTTCATTAACCATTTGACACATTGAGTCATTCTTTTGCATTTCAACCAATGCTCATTCCTTTATATCTTTTCTACCATATCCTTTTTTTGAAATTTTATTTAAATCTCTGATCTAACATTGACACCTCAATGGCTTGTTTGTAAATATGGTAAAAATCTGCCATTCACTGACTTCTGAGTTCTTCTATTGCTGTATGAATTCCAGAGAAAGAACTGTCTTTACTTTTGTTAGAAATAAAGTATAGTCTGAATTGTTGGAATAATTTAGAAGAAGTTTCTTCTGCGCTTACTTGCTTCCGCTGCTAATTTATCCTAAAGTTGAACAATTTTTTTGTAAGAGACCACTGATAAGAATTCCGTAGAGATATGTTATCAATAGCATAAGTTACAAGATCTTTTATCTTCTTGATATTTCTTTCCAGCATGTAATATGTTTGAATTCCGAATGAGTGGGAATATCTCGAATTAGTGTTTCTAAACCCAACTATTTCTGTAATTCTACCTAACTTGCTTACTGCTAAAGCAGAATGAATAAAGTGTTTAACAATATTTCTGCTTGTTGAAATTACAGTTTTCACAACTTGTTGAGCAAATATAGACTCATTAAGTGCAAGTTGTAGTGTATGTATGAAGCAAGACAATGACTCTAAACCACAATTATTGACTAGCTACAATTTTTTTCCAGAATCTCTCAATACTAGGAAGATCTTATCATTTGTTAGTTTAGTTTTCTATGTAACGTTATTAATTCTTCACTAATTTATGCACCTGTGTGAGAACTTTCAAAAGGAACAATACTCGATACTGTCTTTGTTGAACTTTATCAGAGCCAGTGGCCCAGTTACGCTTAAAAGGATTATTGTTGGATAGAGAGGCTGTCCAAATATCAGTAGTTAAAGAAATAAAATTTGCATCATCAACAATTTTTTTAATTTTTGTTTGTACTTTCTGAAATATATCGGGAATGATATTTTCAGAAAAGTATTTTCGGCTTGGAATATTGTAAGAACTAAGTTTTTTAAGTAGCCTATAAAAATCCCATATCAGACACAAAGTATTTCTGCAAGTCAATAACATTATGATTCTCTTATCAAATAATGAATATCTTTAGATCGTTGATCATTGATGTCCCATATTTTTTTTCTCATAAACTTCAACAGTAGCTTGTGATTTGATGATAGACTTTGTTACAAATGAACATGTACCTCCGTCACCTGAGTTCCCTCTATTCATTTTTCCAATCTCTTTATAATTTTCGTTATGAAATTGTTTTAGATTTATCATATTTGTGATGGTAAAAGTTTTAGCAGTCTTTCCTCCTCTAGAGATTGAAATACCGCATAAAGTGCACTTGCAAAAAGTTTTATTAACTTTTTCAATTGTAAAAAATTTCCAAACAATGCTTGGAGCCATAACGTCTAAGTTGATAATTTTTATTTAAATTAATATTTTAGATACAAAAATTATTAGTATATATATATATATATATATATATATATATATATATATATATATATATATATATATATATATATATATATATATATATATATATATATATATATATATATATATTTTATATAAAAAAAATATATATATATATATATATATATATATATATATATATATATATATATATATATATATATATATATATATATATATATAAATTTTCGTGTTCCTGGCTGATCCCAAGTCTCTTTCCCTTCTTTCAATCATCAGTATGGCTTTCAACGCTCGAGGTCAACTTTAGTATATACTTTTATCTAACTGATTTATGGTCTTCTGGCCTTAGGGACCATGGGGAGTCTTTAAGTGGTGCCGCTTGACATATCCAAAGCTTTTCCGGGTAAGGCACGCGTCACTGCTCTCTAAGCCCCCTTCCTGTGGCTTCTCTTTGCTTACTCTTGCCTAGTTTTCTCTCCGATAGCTTCCATATCAGCACTCGTTGATGGAGCGTCCTCATCCTTCCTTTCCTGTTAATTGTGGTGTTCCTCAGGGTTCTGTTTATCTCCTAATTTGTTCCTAAATTAACGATCTCCTCAACTGTACTTCTAACTCTGTTCACTCTATATGCCGATGACTCAACTCTATTCTTCTACTCATTTCAAATCTGCTCCCCTTTGCATCTAGAGTTGCCTCTCGTCTTCAGCTTTTCCATTCTATTCTTGCTAATCTGGATGGGGTCACCGCAACCTTGTAACTTTCAACTTTTAAAAACTTCTTTACATCTCAATCTCAAAAACACCTCCCAACTTTCCTATTTAATTTCGACGGCTATAAAGTCTCACCTGTGAATAACATAAACAATCTGATCAGAATATTAACAGAAAATTGTCTAGGAAACCCTACATTGTAATGGGTTGCCAAGTTAGCCTCAAAGAAGCTGGGTTCTATTCAAGTTGCGGGATTTTTTCCTCTGAACAGTTACTCCAGTTATATAAGGGCCTTATTCGCCCTTGTATGGAGTACTGTTCTCACATTTAGCAGGGCTCCGGCTCCACCCTTCTATTGGATAGGGTTGAGTCTAAAGCTAAGAGACTAATAAACTGTCCCCTTCTTTCAAACTCCCTTGACCCTCTATCTCTGCGACGTGACGTTGGCGCACTATCTCTTTTCTATATAGGTACTACTGCGGCAGATGCTTGGGGGAGTTGACCTCTCGCATTCCACAACCCTTGCGTCGCCCTCGTATTACATTTCGTGAGTATTGAAAACCCCAGGCTTGTTCGTTGTGACTTGTGGTGTCTCTTTCTTTCCACCTACTTCTGTCCTGTGGAGCTCCTTGCCTTCTTCTGTTTTTCCAACTGTATTTAATCTTCCCTTTAATCTTCCCTTCCCGTCTGCGCTCACCTGAGAAATTTGCGCTAAGTTAGGGCTTGGGTGGGTTTTCCTGTTTTATTTTCTGCCCCCTCCTTGAAAAGGGCCCAGCCCGTGAGTGGTGGTAAAAAGAAAAAAAAAAAAAATTAAAGGAACAAATCTGGAAGCAATGAAGGAAGTGGTTGTTAATAGGGCAAAAGAAGTATGTGGATGTGCTAAAGTAGAAGTAAGAATGTTAACAGTAAGTGGTGGAATGAAGAGGTGATGCAAGCAGTTAAAAGTAAAAAGAAGCGTGGTTGAATGTACTAAAAGCCAATGATGAAGTTTCAAAAGAAAGATGTTTGGAATTATATAAGGAGGAAAAAAAGAAATACTAAGAGGTGCATACGTAGGAGGAAAAAGAGGTAAATGAACAATTAGGAATGGGGACTTAGAAAGGAATAGGAAGCTCTTCTAGGAAGCGAGAAAGGTTAAGAATGAGAATAAAGGAATCTGCTTAGAATAATGAATAGGGATGGTGCTTTCGTAACTGATGAAATGGATGTGAGGAGAGTGTGGGAACACTTCGAAAATCTGCATAATATTGGCAGTAATGAAGAGGTGATAGTGAATGTGTGTGGGTTTGATGGTGCAAGAAGGAATAGGTATTTTGGGGATGAGGGGTAGAGTGAAAAAGTTGAAGAATGGTAAATCCGCAGGTTTAGATGAAATTACTGGTGAAATGATCAAGAACAGAGGCGAGATGGTGATTGATTGGATTTGGAAGTTGTGTAACAAAGAGTTTATGGAAGGTATAGTTCCGAACAGGAGAGCAGTAATAATACCCTTGTATGGGTCATAACGGGTAAAGATGATAAAAGGAACGGTTGAAATTACAGGAAATTAGTTTATTGGGTGCTGTAGGGAAGATCAAATCTCGTATTTTGGTTGAAAGAGTGTGTAGTGACTGAAGGGCTAATTATCAAAAAATAATGTGCAGAGGATGTGTAGATCAAATCTTTACATTGAAACAAATGATTGAGAAAATGAGGGAGAAGAATAAATTGTATTTAGGTATAATGGATTTGCAACAGGCGTATGATAGAATTAATAGGGAAGCTCTATGGCAGGTGTTAGTGATATATGGTGTTGGTGGTAAGCTTCTGAATGGAATCAAAAGTATGTATGATGATAGTGAGGCGTGTGTAAGAATCAATGGAGTCGAAAGTGATTGGTTTAATATTAATAGCGGAGTGAGGCAGGGATGTGTTATGTCTCCTTGGTTATTCAATTTGTGTATGAATGGGGTTATGAAAGAATTATAGGTGGGGATGGCAGGGGATGGTATTAAAATGATGGAGAATGGAAGAGAGTGGAGTTGTCCTTATTATTATATGCGGATGATTTGGTTTTGTGTGGCGAATCTGAAGAGAGCTTGAGAGGATTGGTAGAGAGATTTGACAGAGTGTGTAAAAGGAGGGGTTTGAAAGTAAACGTAGATAAGAGTAAGGTTATGGTTGTGAGTGAGGACATTCTTCGGTGTGAAGATATGTTAGATATCGAGCAGCTGGAACAAGTGTCTGAGTTTAAATATTTAGGATATATGTTGGATGAAAAGGAAACGATGATGCAGAGTGTAGTAGGAAAGTTGTGAATGGCAGGAAGGTGGTTGGTGCAATTAAATCGTTGGTGGATGTAAAGGGATTAAGTCTTGAGTGCGCTAGGGTCTTAAATGAGGGTATGTTGTTACCTGTGTTAATGTATAGTAGTGAGACTATGATCTGGAATAAGAGGTATAGATCTAAAATACAATGTATTCATATATATAGTCATATTGGCGTGTTTGGTGAGAAGAATTGATAAATGAGAGAAATGTGAGTTTGGTAGAGCCGAGAAGAAGGTGCATAATAGAAGTGAATGTCGGGGTTTTATGAGGGGGTATTGTTGTGGCCCACCTGGGCCAAGGATGAATCCCACATTGACGAGATGCCATAGTGAGGGTCCTTTCCGTTTTCCGTGAAGCTCTAGGGTGGGTTTTCTGACTGCAATTAGTTCTTAAATAAAGGCTGGGATTTATTTTCGACTTACGTCATATTCTTCTACTAGTTTTCTGTTTCCGGACGTGTCACGCACCTTACCCCCAGTCTTGGGGAAAGAATGTGGATGATGATGATGATGCTGAGCATTTTGTTTATAAAATCGAATCGTTAATAATCGTGAAAAAATAGAATATAAAAAAAATCGTAATGAATCGATGTATCGATACTCTGCTACGCATTTCGACGGTGATTACTCATCCCTACACGGAAAAAAAGCCTAAATGTTATGATTTTCAGAGCATTATACCGTTTTCGTTTTTGTCATCTGTGCTTACGCTCGATAAGAAAGAAATGCTCACTCAGTTTTAGCATGAATTTCGTGCTAAAAACGACTGCGATTTCTTACAAAGTTTACTTTTGCTTGCAAACAATTGGAATCAGCTGTTGTCACTTGTCATGGAGTCCGTCGATTTTGAATAAAAAGAAATGAAAAACATAACAAATGGTTTATATTACAAATAATTAATTGATCAACTTTTGTAATGGAGTTTATCGATTTGGAATAAATTAGATTTAAAGCTGATTTTATTAAATGAAACATTCATCAATTCAAACGGGCCTACCATGCAGCCATATTGTATGTTTACATTTTTGCGTAAGCACGTCCAAAATTCGGCAAGCACAGGAAATAGCAACCTTACAGAATTAAGGAAATTTCTTACATTTGGTGAGCATTTCTTAAGATTTTGCGCTAAGTTTGACAAAAACGAACGCAAACTCGAGCATTTCTTACGTTTCGTAAGCACAAATGCAAAAACTAAAACGGCTTTATTATTAATATTTTTATTCAAAATATAAACTTAAAATGTAAAAAAAAAAAAAAAAAATTCAAATAATTTGGTGATACCATTTTTTTTTTTTTACATTAAATGTTTGTAGTTTTAATACAGTCTTCGTCTACTGTGGACTGGTAAATTCTCTACAATTACTTTATTTTTTATTATTGTTTTTTTTGATTTTTATTTATTTATTTTATTTTTATTCATAGGTGGCTCGCTGCCTTCCGTAGAAGATGGTTTATTAATAGAAGAGTGCTCCTTATCGATGATATTGGCAGTGCGTATAAACTTATATAAGTTTAACTAAAGCCGTTATCAATTTTTGTCATTTGGGCTGATGCTCGATAAGAAATGCTCACCAAGTTTTAGCACTATGTATAGGTTTACTTTTGTTTTGCAAGCAATTGGAATTAGATGCTGTGATGGAGCCCGTCGATTTCGGATAAATAGAAATAAATAAAAAATGGTTTATATTGCAAAAAATTGATCAAACATTGTGATGGAGTTTATCGATTTGGAAGAAATTAGATTTAAAGCTAATTTTATTGAATGAAACATTCATCAAGATGGCGGCGTGGTAGGTCCCACCACTGCTATCTTGCTTGCTTCACATTTTTCATAATCACGTTCTAAATTCGGCAGTTACCGGAAATAAGGGGTCTGGTTAGACTTAGAAATTCCTTACGTTTGATGAGCATTTTCCTAAATTTGTGCGTTTGACAAAAACGAACGTAAACTCAAGAAGTTTTCTACGTTTCGTAGCGCAAATGTAAACGAAAACAAGCTCTAACACTCACAAAGAAAACCCTCAATATTAAAGCCGTTTTGGTTTTTGCATTTGTACTTATGAAACGTAAGAAATGCTAAAGTTTGTGTTCGTTTTGCTCTAGCACAAATTCTTAGGAAATTACCAAACGTAAAGGAATTTCCTAAATTCTTTAAGGTTGCTATTTCTTTTTGTTTTTGCATTTGTGCTAAAAATGCTTGTTTTCGTTCGTTTATGTCAAAATGTGTGCAAACTCGAAGAGTATTACTAACACTGTGTAATATAGAATAAAATTTTGTATAAAATAGCAACCTTACAGATTTAAGGAAATTCCCTACGTTTGATGAGCATTTTTTTACGATTTTGAAATACGCTCACGAAAAACGAATACAAATCCATAAGTTTTTAGCCCAAATGCAAAAACGGAAACGGCTTTATATATATATATCCGAATTTAAGCACGTTCTTAGGAAAAATGTAAACAAACAAGATGCCGGCGAGGTCCGTTTGATATGATGAATATTTCATTCATAAAATTAGCTTTAAATTTAATTTCTTCCAAATCGCTAAACTCCATCACAATAGTTGATCAATTATTTGTAATGTAAACCATTTGTTATTTTTTGTTATTTCTGTTTATTCCAAAACCACGTACTCCATTACAACAGCTGATCAAAATATTTGTAAACAAACGTTCGTTTATGTACAAAATTCGTGCTAAAACTGGATTAGCATTTCTTATCGAGCGTAAGTACAAGAAACAAAAACGATAACAGCTTAATTCACAATAGTTGATCAATTATTTCTTATATGTAAATTGTAATATAAACAATTTGTTATTTTTTTTTATTTCTGTTTATTCCAAAACCATGTCATAGTAAAAATATTTATACTGTGACCACGTGGTCCTTACAACATCTGATTCAAAATTATTGTAAAGTGTAAAGATCTTTGATATTTGAACTAACGGGTGGTCAACGTGGTGCGCAGTCATCGCTATTGTTTGAATAAATTGTTGAAATAACTAATTATCTGTTGAAATAATTCAAATAATTCACATTATACTGCGTTACCTAAAAAAATAAAAAACAATATCACTGAATTATGGGTCCCTCAGGCAAAGAATGCGAGTGCGGGAAATGCAACCATAACATAGGCCAGAGAACGGACAGCATAGAATGCGGCCAATGCAAAAGATGGTTCCACGCAACACCAAACTGTGCAAATATTAATAAAAACCAATATAAAATGTTGGCCGATATGGATAGCGTATCGTGGAACTGCCAAAGCTGCTTACAGAAACCAAAAGAGAATACCATCTCTGTGTTGGACTTCACAGAGTTGAAGATTATGGTAGCCTCATCTGTTGAACGAATGGAAAAAATGCAGAACACCATAGACGAACAACAACAACTTCTTCAGCAGCAACAAACCCAAATAAATGAATTAATGAGGGAAATGAAAAGAAGGGAAAATTCACTAGAAGACCGGAAGCATATAAGGGAACTTGTAAAGGAAGAACTTTTAGAAATTGAAGACAAGCGGAGAAGGAAAAATAACTTAGTAATTTATAATCTAGAAGAAGTGAATATTGAGCAGACAAACTTAGAGGAGGCTGAACAAAAGGACAAAACCTGTAGCTCTGAAATCTTTAAAGAAGTGGGAGTAACAGAGTTCGAGATAGTAAGGGTAAAAAGGCTGGGAAACCGTAACTCCAGACCACGACCCATACTTATAGAAATGAAAACTGCTGATCAAAAATGGGATGTCCTTAAAAGAGCAAAAAATATAAGATATAGTACACGCTTCAAGAATATATATATAAACCCGGACCAAACTAAAAAAGAAAGAGAGGAAGCAAAGCAGCTGAGGAATGAAATACATGAAAGAAAACAAAATGGAGAACAAGGACTATACATTAAACAGGGAAAAATATGCAAGAATGGAAATTTTTAATAAGGAAAGGCAATGTTACCGGACAAACAGATATGGCAATGTACAACAGGCTAACGTTAAATATGATTAATATACAAGGATTAACAAAAACAAAATTAACTGAGATTGAGTTGTTAATAAATACAGAAAATGATATAGTACTTTTAGTAGAAACACATCTCACAGAAGACAGATTCATACTTAGAGATGACCTTGACAAAATTTTTAGTAATAGAAAGGAAGAGGATAAAAAAGGGGGAGGGTTAATGGTTATACATAAGAGAAATAAGCATATAGAAGTAGAAAAACTTGATGGAAAGCATAATGATATCCTTTACTTCAAGGTTAAAGTGCATGATACAGAATATATATTTGTATTAGTATATTTTGCAACAGGAAGCAAACCAGAAGACGTAAGAAGAAATATCAAAATAAGAAAAGAGTACGAAAGACTGATAACATATGAGAGTAAAAATAATTTCATGATCCTGATAACCACTGATAAAGTCAGAAGGTGCTTACAAAAGCTAAAAGGGAAGAAGGCACCAGGGCCAGATGGTCTTAAGCCAGAACTATATAAGGTATTAATCAGAAGTGAACAATGTATACAGGTTCTCACAAATTGTTTCAACAAAGAACTAACAAAGGAACATAAACCGACATCATGGAAATCATCTATAACAAGTATGATAGAAAAAAAGAGGAATCCAACTGTAAAAGATTTAAGGCCTATCGCATTAACTGATACATCCTACAAACAATTCATGACATTAATTAAAAATGAAATTGAAGAACACATTAAAATATGTGATGAAATAAAGGAAAATCAATCAGGGTTTACAGAAGGTGCAAGAATTGAGGATAATCTTTTTCTTTTGCAATACTGCGTGGAAGAATCATACAGAAGACACCTACCATTAATTGTAGTCTCTATAGATTTCAAAAAAGCTTTTGACTCAGTAAGTAGGGAATCACTGATAAGAGTTCTAAAAGAGTACAAGGTTCACCATGAAATAATAAGCGCCATTGCACAAGTATATACAGACGACAAAACCTACATTAAGTTGGGAAATGAAATAGAAAATGTAGAGATAGAAGTTACTAGTGGAATAAAGCAAGGGTGTACAGGATCTACTACATTATTCAAACTTGTTACTTACAAAATAATTAAGGAATTGGAGAAAGAAAAGGGATTCAACAATGGTTCCATAAAAATAAACAGTCTATTCTTTGCTGATGATGGCCTGATCTTAGCAGAAAATGTAAACGATGCAGCTGCAAATATTAGGACATTACTACAGATAAGTGGGGAATGTGGTCTAGAAATAAACAAAGAGAAAAGCAATGTACTGATTTTTAACATGGAACAACCACCAACGGAGATTGAAGGTATCAAAGTGGTGGACAAAATAAAATACCTAGGCTTATATATAAACAATGAAAAAAACATGTTTAAAACTCAGAAGCTGCATCTCATAAATAAGGCCCACACCTTGGCTAGCCAAACAGGTTCAGTCATTGAGAAGAGCTGCAACAAACTGCTTATAGGGAAAACGTACTGGAAAAATGTGGCACTCCCAGCTATTTTATATGGATCCAATGTAATGTGCTTCACAAAACAAGAATTAGATAAGTTACAAACAATTGAAAACACAGTATACAGGAAGATACTAGGAGGGACTAGGTACACCCCCACTGCAGTTCTGAGGGGAGAGATTGGAGCATCATCAATGCAGGGAAGAATAATAACTAACAAGTTAAAATATATGAAATCAATATCAGAAGGAAAAAAAGAAGTCTTAAAACACATACTTGAAAAAATGAAAGCAGAAGGGAAAAAATGGTGGAAGACTGCACTTGGATACATGGACAAAGTTATGATAGACATAGTAGCAATAGAAAGGTTTGACAAGAAAGAGATTGCTGAAAAAGTAAAAGCTTGGGACCTACATCAATGGAAAGAAGAAATAGGAAGCAAAGAAAGTCTACAAATGTACCGAAGATGGAAAATAGGAATTGAAGAAAGCTCAGATTACGACAACTCCTTCTACTCAGTGATACTTTTCAGGGCCAGATCCAATACTTTGAACCTAAAATGGAGAAACAGGTTCTCAAATGGCGAAATTAACTGTGACATATGTGGAGTTGAAGAAGACCTGATACACTTCATTTGTATCTGCCCAGAATATGAAGATCTTAGAATTAACTCCATTGAACTTCAAAGACCACATGCAGAAGACCTAAATGAGGTTGCTGGGAGATGGCTATTTGAATCTCACAACATGGAGGAAGTTAAATACATTTTAGGGAAGATGTGGGGAAGAAGAGAAAAAAGGATGTCTTCAACAAATGACAATAACAATGGTGAGTGATTTAAAAATAGGGAAATATATAATTAGTAAAATTGCAAATAATAATAATAATAATAATAATAATAATAATAATAATAATGAAAAATAATAATAATAATAATAATAATAATAATAAGTAATATAAATAAAAATAATAATAATTAATAATAAATAATAATAATAAATGATAATAATAATATAATAATAATAATTAAGAATAATAATAATAATAAAATAAATAATATAATACTATTAAGTGTAAGAATGGAAATAAGTGTAATTAATAAATAAATAATAATAAATTAATTAATAATATTATTCATAGGGATAAGAATTAGTGGTGGTAGTGATAGAGCCACTGGTAATATTGAGAAAGGTGCTATTATTTATAAGGCAAATAAATATTAAGTGCAAAAGTGCAGTGCAGTGAAATTATCATAATGAAATATATAGTCTTGGCTATTTTGATATCTAACAATTGTATTAATGATACATATATTTTGTTTTTCAATATTATTGTCTTTATATTTAAGGTCCTTTGATACCTCAAATAAATGATATGACTGTGAATTAGAATAACCATTTATTTTTATTATTTTTATAATTTTTATAATTTTTATAGAATTTAACAGGAATCTTAGGAAAGTGCATGTAATCCTTTTAATCTCATTAATTGTAAGTTTGTATAATCTTTATATAATTTAATAGAAATTTCAGAGATATATATATATTTTGACAGTTAAAATAGATATATTAAATGAACACTCCTAGTCACATAGGGCCAGTTTACAAATGTATTATTTTATAAAGTTTTATTTTATTTTATAATGATGTATCCGTATTTTATTTTATTTTATTTTATTTTATTTTTGTTTTATTTCATTTTCTTTTCTTTTATTTTCTCGTTTTAAATATTTACTAAGTCTTCACAAATATGTTTATATCTATTATATTTGGGTATAGCTGTATTTAGTATTTTAGTCTTTTTACTTATTTTTTATTTTTTATTTATAAATTTTATTTATTGTTTATTTTATATATACTTATCCATATTTTGTTTATTTTATACTAGCATCTTCCACGTTGATTGATTTTCATTTATTATTTTCTGTCTATATATTTAATATGTATTCATAAATATGTTTGAACTATATTATATGTATGTTATATATTTATTTTACTTTATTTTACCTTATTTAATTTTGTCTTATTTTTATTAATGTTTATTTTTTTTAAATAAGTAAACATTTGGCATGTTGACATATTGCAGGTACTGTATTTTAATGATCTTATTTTTTTTAATTTATGATTAGAATAAGAGTCTATTCAGACATTCAAAAATATTTGTTAAGTGGTGCGATGTTAAGCGTTACCAGCCCTTTATAATTAGAAAAATAATTAAAATAAGATCTCTCCTTCAACAACAAATGACAATAACAATGGTAATGAATAAAATAGGAAATAATAATAGTAAAATTGAAAATAAAAAAAAAAAATAATAATAATAATAATAATGAATAATAATAATAATAATAATAATAATAACAATAAAACAAAAATTAGTATTAATTGATAATAATAATAATAATAATAATAATAATAATAATAGATAATAATAATACTATTAAGTGTAAAAATAAATACGTAATATAAAATAAATAATAATAAAAATTAATAAGTAAATGGTGCCGATGTTTAAGGCTTTACCACGTCCTTATAATAAATAAATAAATAAATCGAGAAAGGTGCTATTATTTATAAGGCAAATAAATATTAAGTGCAAAAGTGCAGTGCAGTGAAATTATCATAATGAAATATATAGTCTTGGCTATTTTGATATCTAACAATTGTATTAATGATACATATATTTTGTTTTTAATATTATTGTCTTTATATTAAAGGTCCTTTGATACCTCAAATAAATGATATGACTGTGAATTAGAATAACCATTTATTTTTATTATTTTTATAATTTTTATAATTTTTTATAGAATTTAACAGGAATCTTAGGAAAGTGCATGTAATCCTTTTAATCTCATTAATTGTAAGTTTGTATAATCTTTATATAATTTAATAGAAATTTCAGAGATATATATATATTTTGACAGTTAAAATAGATATATTAAATGAACACTCCTAGTCACATAGGGCCAGTTTACAAATGTATTATTTTATAAAGTTTTATTTTATTTTATAATGATGTATCCGTATTTTATTTTATTTTATTTTTGTTTTATTTCATTTTCTTTTCTTTTATTTTCTCGTTTTAAATATTTACTAAGTCTTCACAAATATGTTTATATCTATTATATTTGGGTATAGCTGTATTTAGTATTTTTGAGTATTTTTTACATATTTTATTTTTTATTTAAATTTTATTTTATTTTTCTTTTCTTAAATTTCATTTTATCTTATTTTATTTTATTTTATTTTATTTTGTTTTATTTTTGTGTTTCATATGTAAGTTATTGGTTTTATTTTATAATGACTTATCCATATTTTGTTTTATTTTATTTTACTTTAGCTTATTTCATTTTCTTTTATTTTCATTTATTTATTTTCTTGTTTTATATATTTAATATGTATTCATAAATATGTTTGAACTTTATTATATGTATGTATATATTTTATTTTGTCTTATTTTTGTTTCATATGTATATTATTTTTATACTATATATTCATTTACTTTTATTATAATTCATTACTTTTATTTTAAATCTCTTATATTAATTTTATGATTTAAATACAAAGATTTTTTTACATCAAAAATATTTGTTAAGTGGTGCCGATGTTAAGGCTTTACCACGCCCTTATAATAAATAAATAACTGTAGGTATGTAATACACTGTGTATGAATTCTACACAAGGCTACTATATTATATATTTTGTTAAAAGATGGGCTATGGGTTATGTAAAATAAATATCTTCCAGAAATTTTTTTCTCAGAAGTAAATAAGTAATTCCGGTGTTGAGGAGAGTAGCGAGATGCCGTAAAGATATTCCCCAAAATGAGTTAATGAATAAATACGGTCGTCCCCGAACAGGAGGCTTTAATTCCCATTCCCCATAACAAAATTATATGATGAAGTTAGCTTAATTCTTTTAGTATTAATTTAATTATAGTAAAGCCGTTTTCCATTTTGCATTTGCGCTAACCCTCGATAAGAAATGTTAATCCAGTTTTAGCACAAATTTCCGGCATAATGGAACGATTGTTTACAAATATATTTGATCAGCTGTTCTGATGGAGCACTGAAATAAAAAAAAATAAAAAAATGGTTTTTATTACAAATAATTGATCAACTATTGTAATGGAGTATATCCATTTGGAAGAAATTAAATTTAAAGCTAATTTCATGAATGAAACATTCATCAAATCAATGACACTACGCAGCCATCTTGTTTGTTTACATTCGTTTGTTAGCATTATCTGGTATCCCAAAATTCGGTAAGCACGGGAAATAGCAACCTTACAGAATTTAGGAAATTCCTAATGTTTGGTTAGCATTTTCCTAAATTTGTGCAAAAATTGACAAAATGGAACGCAACTTTAGAATTTGGTAATTGTTACCCAGAGGGTTGTCACCCCCGATTTTTATGAAAATCACAGGATATACTCTAGAAAAAATAGATAATGAAGAATAGTGAAACGAAAATTTTGTCGCTCTCTTTAGGAAAAAAGTTACAGCTCTCAAGTGTAAAAATTTCCATTAGACTTTTCATATTGAGTCGATCCCATTAGGTCTCATTTCAGGCCCTCTTAAGTCAGGTTATTTTTTATTTTTTAAAAAGGTTTTGTTAGGTATACACAAGAGAAAATATATGTAAGGATTAACAAATCTTATCATAACCTGAACTAGGATTGGCCCCTAAAAACGAGCACGAGGCCCATAATTTATATAAGAAAGTCTATGGGAAAATTTTTAACTTTCAGAGGCTGTTAACTTTTTTTCCTTAAAAAGAGACTGCCGATTTTCGCTTTCACTATTCTTCATTATTATTTTTTTAGAGTATATCCTGTGATTTTCAAAAATTTTTTTTTTTTTTTTTTTTATAAACAAAATCCTATGGGGTTTTTTTTAAATTTTTGGGGGTTGTACTTTTTTCTTAAAGGCTTGAGACGATTTTCGTTTTCACCATTCTTTGTTTATGTTTTTTTAGAGTATATCCTGTGATTTATTTATTTAAAAAACCGGGGGTGACAACCCTCTGGGTAACAATTACCTAGAATTTAACTAAATTTCGTTAGCAAAAGTGCAAAATCGAAAACGCCTTAAATCAAACCAACCCCATTTACTAAGTGGTATAGGTGGAGTGGTACATGGTTGGATTAAAGAGTGGTTTGCAAAATAGAAAAACAGCCTGTACGAACTAAAATAGCAATAAATCAATCCTGGAAAAGGAAGAGTGGTTGTCTTAGCAGGTCAGTGCTGGCGCAGCTATTGTTCCTCATATATATAATATGATTTAGAGGCCAGGGGACTTAAATGCAAGGTTCTAAGTTTGCAGATGATACCAAAAGTGGCCACCACAGTTAGGAATGGTGAAGGATGTATAAAGATTCAAAATGATCTTGATAAACTTCTTGGGTGGACCGATAAGTGGCAAATGAATTTTAATAGTAAAAAAGTGTAAGGTCTTCACCTAGGTTTCTCAAATAAAAGTTTTTAACTGCGATATGAATGGGGATTGGCATTTGTAGTCTGGGAGCCAAAAAAAAAAGATTATGAGGTTGTGATTATAGAGTCAGAATTTGAAAGTAAGCTGAATCAGTGTTTGGAAGGCGCAGAAAATAAAGCTAATTAAGCATCTGGGCATAAATAAATGCGAATGTTGTTACAATGAGCAAGGAAGGTTATAAGTAGACTGTATAATAGTTATGTTAGGCCAGTAATAGAGTATGTGCACAAGTTTGGGCCCCTTTATTTAAGAAAGACTTAAATATCTACAGCGAGTTGCAACGTTTTAGGGCAAAAGGATGATTTCGGTTGAGGTTAAGAGTTATGAGGAGAGCTGAAGAGTTGAGAAATTTTCTGGTAGAAAGCCGAGTTTCTCAGAGAAGCATGATACAAGTCTACAAGAATATTTACATCTATTGATAAAACAGAGACCAATAAATTTTTCAGAGTAGAGCATGGACAGGTGTGATCCAGGCATAAAAAAAAAATAAGAAGAAAGCATGCATCCAGTAATAGTGTTGTGAAATTTGGAATGGCTGCCACAGGAGGGTTGAGTTGACTTATTGCCAACATTAAGATAAGGGTTGCATACGTATTTGGATGGTGTTGGGTATCATATAATGTATTTTAACTAAGCCAAATTGGCGGTTTTTAGTTATAGTAGTATTAATGTTAGATGATGTGTGACCATACTTAGTTATTAATGCAGGTGGATGGTTTGGTATCAGTATTATATATATTATATCATTATTTTTGACTAAGCCAAATTGGTGGATTTTTAGTTACAGAATTATGACAAGCCCAGGGTTGCTTTGTGGATTGCTGTAGCATGTTGGTTTGTGGGTTGACTTGAGAGCAGCCCATGTGGCTTCTTACTGTCTCTATATTCTAATGTCTTAATGCCTCCTAATGGAGCTACTGGTCTGCAAAG
>JABUQX010004047.1:52500-56196 GCA_015478945.1 Trachelipus rathkii | reverse complement strand
AGAAGAGATTTTTCTCATTACTTTACATGGTATTGGCAGGTCAGTGAAATTGGTCTTTGGTATCCGCCAGCTTCGGATCTTTTCCAGGTTTGGGGATAGGAATTTACAAAAGCTGTAGTCCAAATAGATGGGAAAGAGGATTCCATCCAGATCTGTTATATAGATCCAGCAAAAAATGCTGATGCTGAGGGATGTATATGACGGAGCATGATATACGAAATCATGTCTGGACCAAGAGCACCGTCTTTGCTATTCGCCAATGCAGTTTGATACTTTGCAAGTGTAAAAAGACGGTTGTAGGTATGATCTTCCCCTTTCGCTGTTGAAAAGTCTGGAAGTGCTGTGTCAGTTCTCAGTTTTTGAAAGGCTTCAGTGTAGCGGAATGAACTCGAATGGCTAGCGAAGCTATAACCTAACGCATCCGCTACCACCGCAGGAGCGGAGATCGTATCAGTTATATCAGGTCCATAACGGAGGACTGTGGGTGAGGAGTTATTAGATCGACGAGATATTTTCTGTGTAACTTTCCACACTAAAAGAAGGGGAGTTGTGGAGTTAACAGTCGATATGTAAGTTCGAAAATATTGTTTACGCGTTTGACGATTAATTCGCCGAGATCTCGCTGCGGCTGCTTTAAAAATAATCATGTTTGGGGTGGTACGGGTCTTTTTGTAATTGCCTGTAGAGTTTCTTCTTCTCTCGGTTTGCTTGTGCGCACTCTTGGACCAGGGGTTGCCCGACCGCCTGCCTGAGGAAAGACTGCGGGATGCAAGCTTCCGCTGGGAGAGATTGGACGACTTTTCTCAAGAAGCAAAAGGCATCATGCAACAGTCGGAAATCTTTTATTGAAAGGAGAAAGAGAGGGATAGCGGTGGTCTGATAAAAAGGCGGCCCACTCCGCTCGATCATAACGCCAGCTGGAGTTGGGTTTTTTGCATTGGGCTTGGAACAAGCTCATTTAATACTATTGGGTAATGATCGCTGCCGAATAAATAATCATAGCGGGACTAGGTAAAACGATCCATAAGGGAATGGGAGGAAAAGGAAATATCAATACAAGAAGAAGTGTGTGTATCTAAAGTTCATATGTTGGGAGTCCTGTGTTAAGGCATCCCAGGGAAAAGGGGTTAGGAAGATCTATTAAGAACTTGGACTTAGATGAAGTGACAGAGTCGCCCCATTAGGGGTGGCGGAGGTTGAAGTCGCCTAGTAATAACAACCGGAGCAGGGAGCTGTTTGAAAAGATCTGGCTAAGTCGACGCTTAGTAAATTCACTACTCGGAGGCAAGTAGATCGAACATATAGTAATGTCGATGGACAAGTGAATTCTTGGCCGCTACTGCATGAAGTTTTGGTTTGGAGAGGGACTGGGGAATAGGGGATAGATTTGGTGAAATCTGAGTATTCCTGACCCTCCCTAATCATTGTCACGTCTTTCTAATAGAAGTTAACGGTAATTTATATTCAGATGGTTGAAGAAGTCACTATGACATAGTCGAAGTTCCTGTACAATATGCACTTGGTGTCGCATAATGTTTATTAGTTTGACCAGTTCTTTCGACATAGAGGAATAGCCACGACAATTCCATTGAAGGAAAGTAGTCATGGTTAGTTATGAATATTATGATGGTGGTCTATTAGAGACAATTGTCTCTATGTGACTGGGGGGTAATGTTAGAGGTGGGTTCAGATTGAGAGGGAAGATTGAGACGTGGGTCTCGGCGAGAAGGGAGAACAAAACCTGGGGGGGAGAGGGTAGTCATACACCAGAGATTTTTTTAGGTTGTATGACATCTTTTAGGGAGGAGTTTTCAGATGTATTTTGTGAAAGAGCTTCACAATGAATGCGAGATAAGTTGAATTCAACCAAATCCTTGTTAATGTGAGTTTGGTTTGGTTAATAGAAGAGCATTCCTAATGCTCATAATTTATTAGTGAGAGCAGTATCAGAACCCGCTTGGCAAGCAGATTCAGCAATGTGGGAGGGGGATAGAGTTGTTTCCATAGAAATGGGGAAGGAAGGTGTTTCCGAAAGGGTATTGTCTTTTTTGAGAATGTATTTGGGGTTACGACATCGATTTCCAAATATGGAATTCGATGAATTGGCAAGGGTCTGATTCTGGAGAATTTTTCAGTACTTCATCATGCGGGTGATTTTGGGAAATTGGGTAGTTTGATTGGAGAATGGGACCTCTGGGTCTCCTTTCATGCCTCCAACAGATCCAGAACGTTTAGAGCGTTTGCGACGTTTACGTTGAACAGTTTCCCATTCACCCTTTCTCGGAAGTGCAGGAAGTCATTAGAAGGAATGGGTCATCGCATCGTAGCTCCATCTTTGGAGCTGTTTTAGCCAATTTCAATCCTCTAGGGTATAGACCCTCCTTAGAGAGGGCTGATAAGGAAACTCGGGGAAGAAGAAGTTATAGAAAGAATCAGAGGAACTAAAACTGTTTGTAGACTATTAGATGATTGGCTGGTGAGTTGTTCATTAGTTGGGATTGTTTGGGTACGTCTATTAAAGCCGTTGCTTCTGTCTCAGAAGTAGACTTATGGCAAGGTCTCCTTCTGAGTTGCATTTTTTACATCTGGGGTTATTGTGGTTTATTGTTTAACGAATTCGGTTGTCTATATTTTAACGAATTAATCTTTTAACTTGGCGACTGTTTCTTTTCTGTGTGTTTTAAAACATCTTTACCAGGGGTTTTTAGTAATAGGGAAGCGAATTAAGGGACAAAGAGACCGTCCTCTTTCATAAGTTTGGTGAACCAATTTGGTGAGTATGGGACAGTGTGTCTTGGCAGGAAGTGTTTTCCAAATTTTGTATTGGATGAGCTAGCTTAGTTTCATTGGTAGCTTGTTGAGAGTTAATGCTCAGGATAGGCTTGTTGATGGCTCTTTGGACGAGAGATTGAATCAAGGGCTGCTTTTGTGCTCTTTCAGAAGTTGGTAGTGTGGGTAGTACAAGGTAGACTGGTTGCAGTACTTGCCTGAGTTTCAACGTATTCTAAGAGAGGAGTTTCTATTAAGGATAGGGTTTGTGTTTGGCGGATTAACACGTGAGGCGTGGGGGGTAGGCTGTAATTGTGGCGTAAAGTTGATTTTTGATTTGTCTGATATTTTTTCTTGAGCTGGCGTATAGCATCTCTTCCTGCTCAATTTATGTATACGTACATAGCTTCTAAAACCTCCTGTTCAAAAACAGGTAAGACGGGCATTTGAAAGAGGAAGCACTGTGGGTCCTTTTGCAGTTTTCTGCAGTTAGGGGTATTTTCACATGGAGTGTGAAATAATTCTCCACAGATTTGGACATTATGTCTTCGCTGTCCCTACAGTATTTTGGGGATGCCCAACCGTTGACATTTTGAAAGGCAACGTCTGGTCGAGGGATAAACGTGCGAACACTGTAACTTGTGAAACTATTTTGACCTTTGTAGGTGGATAAGGGGTGTTAAAGGTCAGTAGTAAACGGGGGTTTGGTTTTGTCAGGAGTTTCCCGGCGAGGGGGAAATCTATAATTGTTTGTGACGGGAAATAATTCTCTGTTGGGAGTTCTTCCAAATGACAGCTGTGTCTTGTCCTCTCTGAATAGGAGCAATGAATAGTGCCCTTTAGATGTGTTTCTTATGTCATAGGAGTAGAAATAATAGGAACTCTCCAAGAGACGTTAAGGATGACAGAATGGAATTTTGATTTCGG
>JABUQX010004047.1:45000-47500 GCA_015478945.1 Trachelipus rathkii | reverse complement strand
GCCAATTGAATCCCTTTAGAGCTACATTTAGACCGTGAGTCTCTGTTTGCCCACCCCGGCAATAGAGTCTCCCTTTGCATATATATATATTATATATTATAATATATATATATATATATATATATATATATATATATATATAATATATATAAATTATATATATATAATATATATATATATATATATATATATATATATATAAAAGATTATGCATATAGAAAAATATATACAGTACCCCAGCTTTATCACACAAGCGAATAGTGTTGAAAGATCCTACTGCAAACAGCTGCCCATCAGGAGACCAACTAATAGAAGTGATTGGATGATGATGGGGGCTAGAAGCGTACAACTGTCTTCCGAAACTGTCCCAAACTTTGTAGCGGGTGTCTTCGCCCCCGGAGACGATCAGTCCCGAGTTGGGGTTCCAACCAACTTTTAGAATAATGCCATCATGAGCTTTCCACTGGGGATTTTGTTCAAGGAAAATATACTTTTATATAAATATACTTTAAATATACTTCATACTTTTAATTTTTAAATATCCTTTTTACTTTGTTTAATAATTTATTAAAAGAAAAAGTACAATATAATTTTTAGTACTCGATAAGAGTATTTTTTATTAAAAAGTACTTTATTTGAATTAGAAAGTAAATATGTTATAAAGAGTATTTAAATGTCTAATTAAATTAATATAATATTGTTTTTAAATTTATTAATTTTAATTAAAAAATTGAAGATATCATGATTCGTTATTTCGTACATTTTATAAATAAATTGGTACGAAATTTCAAAAATCTCGTACTTAATTTCGGTTTTCTTGGACAAAAATACAAACTCTTCTATTTAATTATTTTTTAGGATTAATCTCGTACCAAATTTACTAAAATGTACCAATGTATCAATGTAAAATGTACCAATGTAAAATGTATCAAAAGTACCTGAATTGGCTTAGAATTAGGTGCCAAAGGTTTGATGATCAAACTTGTGCCACTTGTATATAGAATGGCATCAGAGTCAGGTGACCAAGCGGCACTATATATAGGTATTGCAGCTTGTGCCATTGCTGATCGTAGCATGCCACTTCTAGACCAGATTTTAACCAGACCATCTTCACCTCCTAATAAAAATAAAAATAATAATAATAATAATAATAATAATAATAATAATAATAATAATAATAATAATAATAATAATAATAATAATAATAAATAATAATAATAATAATAATAATAATAATAATAATAATAATAATAATAATAATAATAATAATAATAATAATAATAATAATAATAATAATAATAATAATAATAAATAATAATAATAATCATAATAATAATAATGATAAATGTTAAAATATATCTTTCATTTTTTTGGTCTTCTAAAGTTAGGAAAATAAAATTTTTAAAATACTCTTAACTGATCAGAAGAAATTTTCTTAAAATAAAATCTGAAGTGTTTTATATTCATTAAATATTTTTTTTTATTAATTTTAAATATGTTTTTTTTAAATAAATGTCTTAAAGGTAATATAATAAATAATATTATTGGCAAGATATACGAGAGTATGTTGATAAATAAATATCTTGTCTACATACACATAAATATACCTAAATTGGGATATCTTGAAATACTAACATAGTCATATTTTAAAAGTAAGGGTACTTTACCACTGTAATTTTAGTAGTTAAGGTACTTTACTACTTTAATTACAGTAGTAAGGGTACTTTATATGTCGATATTACTTATAATTTGTTAGAAATTTGTTCAAGTTCCTCGAGAATCATTAAAATTTGATATTAGAGGAACAACTCGACTAAAATTAAATTTATCATTACTACTACTACTACTACTACTGCTACTACTACTACTACTACTACTTTCCTTACCAGTTAACAAGGCGTTGCCGTCGTGACTCCATCGTCCAGTCAGACAAGCACCTTTATGAGCTTCAACACTTTTCTCAATACGTCCCAATTTGTTTATAATATGGAATTTTCCTATATATATATATATATATATATATATATATATATATATAGGTATATATATATATATATTATATATATATAATATATATATATATATATATATATATTATATATATATATATATATATATATATATATATAGGGGAACTTCTCCTTTAAAGGGTAGTTAACCGATATATATCGAACGAACAATGTAATCGATTTTTTTTTCGATTATTTCAAGGCAATAATGCGACATGGTTGCCAATTAGTTTTTTTTTTTTTTTTTTACTATAAGGAATACCCAAGATTTAATAGCAAGATTTGAAAGAGTCAGGGTCTCTCGGCCTCAGCGGGGGACGACGGGGGGGACAAGTCCCCCCTCTGTCCTCCGTCGGCTCGAGCCCCTTAAAAGTATATAAAAAAAAATTAAAAAAAATTAACATATAAAAATTAACATGATAAAAAAAGCAACTTGTGGAAACTTTCGCGATCTTTCTATTGGGGTTTTAGCTAACACGTTGACACTGCTG
>JABUQX010004047.1:37500-42500 GCA_015478945.1 Trachelipus rathkii | reverse complement strand
TAAACAAAGTGGAGGTGAATAGTGAATCATGACTTAGTTAAGGTTTCATTTTATAATTACTTTATAATAAAAATATGGTTAGTAATTTTATTATATATAATCCGTATGATATATATATATTATATAATATATATATTATATATATAGATTTATATATATATATATATAAATATATATATATATATATATATATATAATATATATATATATATATATATATATATATATATTATTATTATTATTATTAACACGTATTTGGTATGCTTGTTATTGTAGCTGACCTCAAATTAACAATTAGTTATTGTAATTATTTGGTGTTTATATGACGTAGCGTTAATGATTGTTTGACATCACTTCAAACCACGATTACTGTTTATTTAAATCGAAATTTAAGCAAATTTTAGGCCTTTCACACATGCACGAGTTATATTTTCGTTAGCACATGTTTGGAATTTCCGAAATAGCAAAAGAATAAATTTAGAAAAAATTACTAAAGCCGTTTTCGTTTTTTGCATTTGTGCTTACGAAACGTAAGAAATGCTCAAGTTTGCGTTCCTTTTTGTCAAACTTAGCGCAAAATCGTGAAAAATGCTCGCCAAACGTAAGGAATTTCCTTAATTCTGAAAGGTTGCTATTTCCCGTGCTAGCCGAATTTAAGCACGTTATTACGAAAAAATGTAAACAAACAAGATGGTGGCGTGGTAGGTCCGTTTGGTTTGATGAATGTTTCATTCAATAAAATTAGCTTTAAATCAAATTACTTCCAAATCGATAAACTCCATCACAATAGTTGATCAATTATTTGTAATGTAAAGCATTTGTTATTTTTTTATTTCTGTTTATTCCAAAACCAAGTGGTCCATCACAACAGCTGATTCCAAATGTTTGTAAACAAAAGAAACTTTTATGAGAAATCGCGTTCGTTTATGCACGAAATTCGTGCTAAAACTGGGTAAGCATTTCTTATCGAGCGTAAGCACAAATGACAAAAACGATAACGGTCTAACTTTCTTAACTAAAATCCAAAAGTATAAATTAGAGTATTTCTGCTAAACTTTTCTGACTTTTCATTTTTTTTCTGGACTTAATAATCATCAAATAAATATTTTTATTTAATAAATTATAAAAGTATTTAATAAGCATTTTTAATTATCATTTTGTGTTCAATGTTTAGTCTTAAAATTATTTCAGAAGAATCATAATTACATCATATTTCAAGTTTAAAATTAAAATGGACAATAGTACATATTTAAAAGTTATTGATTATATGCAATGAGTAGTAATTAACATTTTGCTTGACAAAATCTTTAGTGAAACTTACTGAAAAGAGTAAAGTATATAAGATCTAATAGTTTAATATCGCCTATTCTCAAACGTTTTTTCAAACATTTTATGAGCAATCAGAATATTTCTTATTAATTATATTTTGAACTGGATGTTAGTGTAGTTGCATTCATGTGCTATAACAATGAAGCAGAAAGAGAATGTTATATTCAGGGTTGTATATTAAGGTGCTGAGGAGAGTGTCGTATTTATGGGTGCCTTTAAGTGGAATAACGTAATATTCAAAGGTGCCCAACATTGCCCACATATGGAAACAGGAGGGGAGATAGTCGTTTAACTCCATCAAAAGGTCTTGTTAACATAATCCAAGAAGCACATTCTATTTTCTGCAGCTAAAACTTGTTAATACTTTTCTTCATATTTTTTATGAGAGCCCATCCATTATTTTAGTCCATTACAACTGAAAATTGTATTTATCAATACCTTAACTACTAGGTTATCATACCATACAAAATTAGATATCCACTAAACATCCTTAGGTATACAACAAAAGTAACTATAAAAGTGCTTGGTTGTTATAAAAATTTTACAAAGATTTTGAAACTATCTTTTTGATATTTTACAGATTCTTTCAAGAGCCAAACCGGCCATTGGCCCGGCATCGGTAGTGTCACTACCAGATGGGAACAAGAAATCACTCCCAAAATTGGAAGATTTTCTAAAGAAAAGGGATTATGTTGGAGCGATCACACTCCTCGAGGTTTGGAAAATGAAAATTATGTTAACTTATTAGCAATATTCTGTAAATATATTGGCCTATATTGTATTTATATATTTTATATTATAATAACGTATATAACTATCAATATTTGTCCTGGTAACCATCTAGTAACCTAGTAACCAAATTATAACCTTACTACTTGAACTAGTCTGAATACCATCAAGGGGATAGCAGTATCTATTAGATTAGAATGTTTTTAATAAAAATTTACAATTAAAAACTATTCTAAAACTATATAACTATATAAAAACTATATAAAATCCCTATTACTCATTTACCCTTTACAGTTTCAAAGAAACAGCGGAAAGGGAGAAGAAAGATTGGATGAATGGGTCGGCTATTGCGCTTTTCATTTGGGCGATTATAAAAGAGCTCTTTTGGAGTTTGAAAATCTTACGAAGAATACCAAGGATGCCAAAAGTGAAAATTGGTTGAACTTGGCTTGCTGCTACTTCTTCTTGGGAATGTATCCAGAAGCTGAAGAGGTTGTTATTATTATTATTATTATTATTATTATTATTATTATTATTATTATTATTATTATTATTATTATTATTATTATTATTATTATTATTATTATTATTATTATTATTATTATTATTATTATTATTTTTTATTATTATTATTATTATTATTATTATTATTATTATTATTATTATTATTATTATTATTATTATTATTATTATTATTATTATTATTATTATTTATTATTATTATTATTAATTATTATTAGAGAAATATATTTGCTTTTTTTTAATTTAACTTAAAGAATTTTAATATAAAACTGCAACGCATTTTAAAATAAAATAAATTACTAAAAAAATCAACCAAATAAATAAATAAAACAATCATATATGAATTAGAATTAAATAAAATAAAATAAATATAAATAATAAATATTTAAATAAATATATAAAAAGTGATCTACTTAACCTAGGCTGCAGAAAAGGCGCCGAAAAACCCTCTGAGAACTCGCCTTTTCTTCCATCTCGCCCACAAGTTCAACGACGAAACGAGGCTCATGATGCACCATCAACAACTTGAGGATGTCATCGAGGACCAGCTCAGCCTTGCCTCCATCCATTATTTAAGAGCTCACTACCAAGAATCCATTGACATATACAAAAGGATTCTCATGGAGAACAGGCTAGTTTCTTATGTTATTTGGAGTACAGGCTAGTTTATTACGCTAATTTTAGGCAGGCTAGTTTCTTATGTTATTTGGAGGACAGGCTAGTTTCTTATGTTATTAGGAAGACAGGCTAGTTTCTTATATTATTTGGAGGACATGCTAGTTTATTACGTTATTTGGAGAACAGGCTAGTTTCTTAGAGTATTACTTATTTTTAAGTTTAAATTTTTTTTTTTATAATTAGAGATGGATTAGGTTATGTAATTTATAAAAAATATAAGGCTTCATTATTTATTTATTTATTTAATTATTATTATTATTATTTTTATTATTATTATTATTATTATTATTATTATTATTATTATTATTATTATTATTATTATTATTATTATTATTATTATTATTATTATTATTATTATTATTAATTGCAGGGAATATTTGGCACTGAATGTGTACGTAGCACTTTGCTACTACAAACTAGATTATTATGACGTGTCCCAAGAAGTCCTATCCATTTACCTGCAACACTTTCCAGATTCTCCAATCGCAATAAACTTAAAGGCCTGCAATCTATTTCGATTATATAATGGCAAAGCTGCCGAGCAGGAGCTTAGGGCATTACAGGTTGTTCCAAGGAATTTTTTCTTACAAAAAGATAATTTCGTTTTCGATTTGTATAACAAATAATAATGGTATTCTTTGTTATTAGACAGAGTAAATAGATTTATTGTTGTGAATAGAAGTATTTGTATCATATTTTCCTAGTATTTATTTAAAATTTTTCTTAAAAATTAAATTCAAATTTAAAATTAATTAATTATAAAATGGATCCCTATCTAATAAAATTTAAAACTTCGTTTCAACAAAATATGCACTTTGGTCTTTGAGAAAACGGCAGATTTTCAAAGTTGCCACTTTAGCTTTCTTCGAGTTGTCAATGCGTATTTCCTAACTATAGCATTTGAGATGACCTAACACAACATTCATTTTGCTAGAACCAACAAGCTATTATGTCAAATAAATAAACTAAACAATTTTAAATAAACACTTTAAATATTTTAAATAAATACTTTTATATGCATACATTTTGTATCACAGTATTAATATTCTTTATATTAATATCCCTTACTTGAATGCTTTAGGATGCAACTTCTGCTCCGTTAACATTTGCTCAAGATCTTGTGCGTCATAACCTGATCGTTTTTCGAGGAGGAGAAGGAGCACTTCAGGTCCTCCCTTCGTTAGTGGATGTTATTCCCGAAGCAAGATTGAATTTGGTTATTTATTATTTAAAACAGGTTAGTTTTTTTTTTAACTCGTTTACCCATATCAAATATGTGAAAATATAGCTTTAATTTAGAAGATACAAATATTCAAATATTAAATACCTATTTTAACAACAGAATTTAAAACCTGTTAGGTTATGTTTTGCTAAAGAAAGTTAGGCTAGCTTAAGTTAGATCAGATTAGGAAATAAATTTTATATAAACATTTTTACGATTAATAATTTTATTTTCATTTTCGACCAAATGTCCGTTCGGATAATTGTCCTTCGGCCAAATTTCGTATTAAACAATCACTTTCTTCAAACATTAAAAAGATAACTTGTAACTAAGTCCATCTATCTAAGGACACTAATTTCACTGTTAAGAAACTGTTGCATGTTAATCACTTCCAAGCAGTTTCGATACACTTTTAAACATGGCTGGTGAGCCGGTAATATCTTTTGCAGACTCCGACTCCGGCTCCGGCTCCAACTCGACCATTTTAAAAATTACCCGACTCAATCACTTAAAATTGTGC
>JABUQX010004047.1:0-22500 GCA_015478945.1 Trachelipus rathkii | reverse complement strand
TAAAAAAAAAATATTTTTGCGTTATATATTTTTGCGTTATAAAAAAAAATATATATATATTTCGGGCAATTTAGTATCTGCGGTAATTATTTTTTTGGATTATTTAGGTATTTTATATTGTCCTTTCGCATCATTGCCCATTAAATCTTAGGTGGTGGTAAATTCGTGCGTTTGCTCATAATAATAAGTAGTTTTTTTTTTGCGTTTTTGTTGCGTATTTTTTGCTTTTGCGTTTTTTTTTCAAATATTCATTTATTAATATGTCTCTTTTCGAAGATGAATCACTCAGACAAATCGTGTCTGAGTTGGAGGACAGTGTCAGTGAAAATTTTGGGAGGGAGGACAATAACACTCTCTCTCCAGAAGAATTAGTCGACCTCACGAAAGAGGTTAAGTCAAAACTGTCCCCTATTAAGAGACTGAGAGCTGTGATTAAAAGGAAAATCACGCTCCTTTTCAAAAATCTTCTCGATCTTTCTGCCACTGAAAGCCAGGAAGATAATCACATCGTTTCCTCAAAACTGAAGGAAATTAAATCAAAATTGGAGGAAGTTAAAAACTTTGATGCTCTGATCGAAGAAGTCATCACAAAGTCTTCCATTCTTCAGTATGACTCGTCAATTTTGGACGAGGAAATAATTGAAGCGGTACATTATCATACCCAGAATGAAAAATTAATCTGGCGTATGACACCGCGTTTTAGTTCTCCATCTTCTTCTCCGTCTGCGCCTCCTGCAGCTTCAGAGGCCTCTCTTGAAGACGGAATATCACGTCAAGAGATGCAGAATATAATCAAAAATATTCATGCATCAAAACAGGAAGTAAAAATCCCTGCAATAAAATGTCAAGAGTTCAGGGGTGAGGGGGACCGGCATTCTTTCCGCTCGTTTATTCTGTCCTTTCAAAATGTTTATGGGGCCAGAAAAGACATTTCTAGCGCTGCAAAATTGCAGTATTTAAAGTCATTGTTATCAGGTAATGCGCTCAAAGATATTGAGCATTTAACTAATGTCGACTCCAATTTGGAAGTCGCTTTCGAAATATTAAAGAGCCTTTACTTAGACGAATCATATATTATTGATTCTCTGTTTCATAAAATCGATTCTGCGCCTATTTTAGAGAATAATCCTGAACATATTCGTATATTCCTGTCTGAAGTGAGAGCATATATTCATGAGCTCAAGGAGTTTGGACTCGATTTCTTTGAAGAGCCTTCGGCGGGCTGTAAGCTCATGAGTCATATAATCGTGGACAAACTTCCAACTGGCTTTCTTCGTGAGCTCAAATTAATCACACAGGATGAATATCCTTCCGTTAATATAATCTTGGAGCATTACGGTAAAATAATCAAGTCTATGGAGAAGGGGAGGGGAAAAAATAAATCTGCCCCTAAAAAGGGATTTGAGCGTAATCGTGCTCCTTTTGAGCATAAATCGGCTAAATCGTCAGCTTTTAACGCTTCCTCTAAAGATGATAGTTTAAAATCTTCGTCGTCAGAAGACGAAACCGAACGTAGTCAAAGGGGTGGGAGATTTAAAAATTCTTCTAAATCATTTGTTTCGAAATGTAAATTTTGCAACAGAAATCATCGCATGATTTCTTGTGAAGTATATTCTTCTCCTGAAAGCAGGAGAGATCGCTGTAAAGAGCTGCGCATGTGCTTCAGCTGCTCAAGCAGCAAGCATTTCGCTAATAAGTGTCCTGCCAAGAGGTATGGACTTAGTTACCCATGCGGCAAATGTGGACAAAAATCTCACATAACAGCTCTATGCTTTCAAAATAGTAGAAACGTGTCCGGTGGCTTTTCGGAAGATAGTCGTCCGTCAACATCAGTCGCGAATGAGGAAAATGGTCAAGCCTGTGGCTCATCTAATCATATCTGTATAAATACAGGTGCAGCCTCATCCGTGGGTCAAAATATTCTGCCCACTCTCTCCCTTAACATCAAGAAGGGCAATAAAATAGTCCCTGTACGCGTGCTTCTCGATTTCGGTAGTCAGTCCACGTATTTTCATAGGAGCATTCTTAAAAAATTGGGAGTCAATGAAAATAGTCTTCCTAGTCATCAGAGCTCCATTAAAACATTTTTGGGAGAGGAATTAAGATCCTTACGGTCTTTAAATTTAGAGATGGGCATTTGTTGTGGGAAATATTCTAGCCTACCTGTAAATATTGATTCTGAATTGGATATCGGCTTTTATGTAAAAGGCCTGACGGAGGCTATGAAAAATATTACCCAAAATGGTTTCAAAGTGGCAGATAGTCACTATCAAAATAATAATGTTGACAGGGTTTCAAATATTCATGGGCTGCTGGGCATCGATGCTCTTCATTTATTAAAGCATTTTAAAACGGTAAAATGCATTCGGGGCAGTGCCCTAGAAACTTGTCATGGGCACGTGCCTTTCGGGCCTGTAACATCTTTTTTGTCACCTTCCCAAAATGAAAAAATCTTTGGGAAGAATTCTTCGCCGAAAGCTGTCAAAAAATCATGACAGAATTCCGAGCTCCCCATACCTTCAAATATTCAAAGATCTGTCAGGAACGTCCCGGAACATGTAATCAATCTTGTAGTGGAACCGGTACCTTCGTACTTCAACCCACTCTTACATACCCACACTGAGTCTGATTTGGACTTGGGCCTGGAGAACCTCTATAAATTAGAGTCTTTGGGTATCAATGAGGAGCGGGACCAGGGTTCCATTGACGAAATATTCATCAAGAGATTCCACGAAGGGATAGAGTTCCGAGACGGAAGATACCACGTGGAACTTCCGTGGTTTCAAGATATTCTTGAGCAGGTCCCATCAAATCATCACGTTGCTCTTGCAACGATGCAACGAGTCAAAAGGAAATTGACTGCTCAAGGCTTGCTTAACAAGTATGGGGAAATATTCAAGGAATACCTAAAAGAAGGTATTGTGGAGGCTGTGGAGGTGCATCCGAAAGATTATCATAAATTCATCTGGATACCCCACAGACCTATAATAAAACAGGCCCTTCAAGTGACGACAAAAATTCGTCCCGTCTTTAACTGCAGCCTGAAAATAGGTTGTAGTCCTTCACTTAATCAGGCATCGTATCCAGGGGTAGATTTAATCGCTTCCCTATTTAAATTATTACTGTCCTTCAGAACAAACAAATTCATCGTTCTGGCGGATATTTCAAAGGCCTTCCTCCAGATCAAATTAAAGTTAGAAGAGGACAGAAATCGCTTCTGTTTTTTCTGGGAGGCTGATGGCGAGTTACTCACTTACCGTTATGCCACCATCATCTTCGGGTTGGCTGTCAGCCCTTACGTGCTAGGGGCTGTGATACAACATCACGCCAAAAAATACCCTCCTGATCTCTGTACCTCTCTTCTTCAAAATAATCTGTACGTTGATAATTTTTTGTACACTTCTTCGTCTGTAGACGAACTTCAAGATATTTTTCGAGAGGCCACCTCACGTATGAGTGAGGGGGGCTTCAACTTGTGCTCCTGGAACTCAAATTGTCCAGATCTCAAAGAAATATTCAAGGAGGAGGGTAAACTTGCAACTCATCAAAGTGATGAAGAAAGAGTTTTAGGGTATTTATATAATACCGTTCAAGATAGTCTGAGTCTTAGTGACTTTTCATTAGATATTGTCTCTACCAAGAGACAGCTCCTGTCGGAGATTTCAAAAGTTTTCGATCCCCTATGCCTTTACCTCCCCGTCACCGTTCGAGGCCGTCTTCTTATGAAGAAAACTTGGGAAGTGGACATGGGGTGGGACGATATAATCGCTCCCGAAATCAAAAATTCATGGGAGAAGTTGAGCAAGGACCTTAACTCTCTGAAGGAGGTCTCTTTTGGAAGATCTTCATTTGAGTCAAGTGACTCTGATTTAAGTATTCATATATTCTGCGATGCAAGCACTATTGCTTATGGCTTCGTAGTGTATGTCTCGTCTGCGGCAGAGGGTCCAAATCTTCTTTGGTCAAAGGGAAAAATCGCTCCTGCAAAAGGAAGAACGCTTCCCTGTTTGGAGTTATTGTCTGTGTTTTTAGCATTAAAGTGCTTACCACAAATGTTAAGTGGACTGTCGGGTGTCAAGTTCAAGGAATTGAACATATTCTCCGACTCGCAGATAACTCTTCATTGGATCCAAAATAGGATCTCGAAAGTTAAGCAAATATTCGTGAGGAATCGTGTGCAAGATATTCGCGCCATGAGCTCTTCGCTTCAAGAGGAATATTCGTTAAGTCCTAAATTTCTATACGTCAGAACAGAAGATAATCCAGCTGACCTTCTGACCAGAGGTATTTCCTTCAAGGAATTTCAAAAGAACATGTCCTTCTGGACTAAAGGGCCAAAATGGCTCTCTTTAAATAGTATTTACTGGCCATCTGCTGTTCTGGAAACAGCATCTCCTGTTTTTGCTGTTGTTCAAGGTGGCAATGAACCTCCTGTGGTGGAGTTGTCCAAATATTCAAACTTGCACAAACTATATCGAGTAGTTGCTTTATTGTTCCAGTTTGGAGCCTTGTCAAGAGGTGTGACAATTAATCATGATTTGAAGGCACGTCTGTATTGTCTACAGACAATGCAGAAAGAATCGTTCTCGAAAGAGCTTCAATTTTTAGAAGAGATTAAAAATAATCCTTCTTTCACTGGCCAAGTTCCGGACTTGGTAAATAATCTGAACTTGTTCTTGGATGAAAATAATCTCATCAGGAGCAAGGGTCGTTTGTCAAGATGCAATTATTACAATTATGACGTAATTAATCCCATCTTGCTGTCAAAAAGTCACCACCTCTCCAAGTTAATCATAAGGGATGCTCACCATAAGTGTAAGCATCTGGGCATACAAGCCACTCTTACAAATATTCGGCTCCAAGGCTTCTGGGTGACTTCAGCGCGTACCTCCATCAAAAATGTTTTGCAGGAATGCATAATCTGCAAAAAGTTCAATAATTTTGCTTTTCGGTACCCACGCTTCACCAATTATTCGAAAGACCAGGTGGAATTATTCAGGCCTTTTAAGCATGTAGGTGTTGACTACACCAAACATTGGTGGGTCAAAGTCAAAGGCTCTGGCTCAGCCCAAAAAATGTTCATACTCATTTACACCTGTCTTAATATTCGTGCGGTCTATTTAGACCTTATAGATGACATGTCATCTAAATCATTTATACAATCGTTCCAACGATTTGTTAATCGTTTCGGAGTGCCTGACTGTGTCTATAGCGACAACGCGCGCTCCTTCAATCAAGGAACTGACTTCTTAGGAACTTTCCTCGTGTCAGAAAATGGGAGTGAGTTTTTAAGAAAAAATCAGATTTCGCATAAGCGAATTCCTCTGTATAGCCCATGGGTAGGAAGCCAGTGGGAACGGTTAATACGTGTGGTGAAGGATTGTTTATTCAAAACAATTGGACGTTCCTCGTTGAATTATTTCGACTTCATTACGATATTGTCAGATATTGCTGATGCTATAAATTCACGTCCGCTCACCTACACCACAAGTTCAAATGAGATATTACCTCTTACTCCCAACGATTTCATCAAACCCTTGTCAAAAACCGCTATGGCATTACCCGGAGCTGGGTCAAATAATCAGTTCTGGGACTCAACTTCGGCTAAGAAAGAGCTAGTAAAGTCACTGAAGTATTCTTCAGAAAAATTCGAAGAATTTCGTACAAGGTGGTACAATGAGTACCTCCTCAGTCTTAGAGAGACTGGAAGAGATCTCTACCAGGTCAACTGGAATAATCTAGTCAAGAAGAATGACGTTGTTCTTATCAAAAGTCCAGTGAAAGAACGTCCTTACTGGCAGATGGGGATAGTCGTAGATCTTATAATCGGTGACGACAATAAAGTCAGATCGGTGTACGTCAGGACTCCTGGGGGACAAGTCAGCTTGTATCCAGTCAAATATTTGTATCCCCTAGAGCTTTCTTTGACCCATAGTGGTTCAACACCCTCATCGTCAAACACAGTCCCTGTCCTTCCAGCAAATCCATCATTAAATATTCCTGGAGGGGTGAACCCCCCTTCTACGTCTGCGACGGATGCTGGAAGTTCATCAACGCCAGCTGATAGAGATATCAAAAATAGTCGGCCTAAGCGGAAAGCTGCAGAAGCTGCAAGAAAAAATATTCTGATGTATGATTCATCGGAAGAATCAGATTAAATATTCTGCAGCTGTTTTTCAAAATATTCATTCCAAGTAGTCAAGTTCTGACTTCTGCCCTATAGAGGCCAGAAGCCATCCCCCCCGGGAGGATATAAAAATTATAGTCAAGAGTTGTCAGAAAAGAGGTTATTTCTTGGAAACCTGAGGGTTGCCAAATGCAAAAAGTAGAGAGCGGTTTTTGGATATTTGAAATTTCATTCGCCTTTATTTTTTGAACTGATAAGTTCTCATTTAAAATCATTCGTTGTAAGGCTTCGAGCCGGTAACAATTTTCACTGTTAAGCTTCGTGCTGAATTAAAGTTTAATATTCAAATATTCCTTTATTCGAAGATCGTTCTGTATGTGCATTTTAATTTAACATTCTGGAAAGCTAAAAACGGGTCAACTACTTCGTTTTGAGCTTGGGAAAACAAACTTTTCTCAATAAGCTTAAAAATTAACCTAGTGTAATATCCCACTATTTAACTAACTATTTTAGTTATAGTGAAGACCTAAGGCTTTCAAGAGTATACTCTCTTAAATGTTCTAACTTGCAGTGCACATAATCTAAACTATTATTGCCCTGGCCAATATTCAATTCTTTTAGAATTTCGTCAAGTTCTTAATCTGAACTTTCTATAATCTGATGAGCGTATTATGCTGGTCTTTAATATTCTGATGAGCGTAATATGCTGATCTCTATTCAATAAAATGATATAATTTAACAATTATATTAACATACATACATACATACATACATACATACATACATACATACATACATACATACATACATACATACATACATACATACATACATACATACATATAAACATACTACATAGCATACATACATACATACATACATACATAACATACATACATCATTCATACATCATAATACATACATATATACATACATACATACATACATACATACATACATACATCATACGTACATGCATACATACATACATACATACATACATACATACATACATACATGACAGACATACATACATTACATACATACATACATACATACATACATACATACATACAACATACATACATACATTACATCATAGTATATATATAATATATATAATATATATATTTATATATTAATATCTATATATATATGTATATATATATATATATATATATATATATATATATATATATATATCATACCAGTTCAGCAAAATTATTACCTACTAGCTTATATTCCTGTAGAAAAACTATACTATTTATATACAACCTTTACCCTTTTTTACATCTTTTCACTTTACAACTTTTTCCCTTTATTTATTATACCTTTTCCATTTTTTTTACACCTTTTTCAATTTACTTTCACCTTTTTCACTTTATTTACATCTTTTAAAACTCTATTTACATTTTTTTTACTTTACACCCTTTCCCTTCTTTTACATCTTTTTTACTTTATTTACATTTTTATTATAACTTTATTTATATATTTCTTTTTTACATTATTTACATTTTTCTATTTATATACTCTTCCCTTTAACAACATCCTTTTTCCTTTTTCATATTTTTCTTTTCTTTACATAATTTCCTTTTCATTAATATATTTTCCCTTCATTAACATCTTTTCCATTTATTTACATCTTTTTACCTCCATTTACATCTTTCTCTCCTTCAGCAAACATCTTTTTCCCTCATATTTTTACAATTTTTTTTACCTTTTTTACCCTTTTTCCCCTTTATTACAAACTTTTATACTTTATTACATCTTTTTTACTTTATTTACACTTTTCCCCCCTTAATTTAACATCTTTTTATACTTTCATTTACATCTTTTTATCCTTATTTACACTTTTCCTCCTTATTTATATCTTTTAACTTCATTTACATCTTTTTCCCAGATTATTATGAACGGCAAACCTCGACAAGCTTGGGAGTTGTAACCTAAAATAATGGACACATCTCCGGAAGCCTTCAGCCTTTTACAACTTTAATCGCAAAACGATTGTTATAAAATGGGTCAATTCTTTCTAAACGGGGCAGGAAGAGCATTCGACGTTTCTAGAGCACTTGGACCCAACCCAGAATACTGGGGAAGGGAAGAGAGGGGCATGTGTGGGTATGTTTCAAGATGGTCATTGCTGGGAAAGGAACCAAAAAAAGTAAGTCTCAACCAATGTCTAATTTATTATTATTTATTATTATTATTATGTATTATTATTATTATTATTATGTATTATTATTCTTACAGGGATTCCTCCAGATGTGATCCAGCTCCTCGTAAACACGGCGAGTCCTCAAGTCGAAAGGAATTATTTCGGTTGATAAAGATTTGGGCGAAAGAAAATCATCAATCCCCTATTTAATTATAAACCGGCAATAATAATAATATAATAATAATAATAATAATAATAATAATAATAATAATAGGCTTGGTAAATCCTCCATTAAATAATAATAATAATAATAATAATAATATAATAATAATAATAATAATAATAATTAATATAATAATATAATAATAATAATAATAATATATAATATAATAATAATAATAATAATAATAATAATGTACGTAATGTATATAAATGTGTGTTAATGTGCGAGCATGTGTGTGTTTTAAATTAAAAGTTCAGAAACCATTACATGAAAAATACACAGAAAAAAAAACACAAAAACATTCAATTAAATGTTTGACCTGCTGGGGATATATCCCATTAAAGTATGTAAGAGTAATGTCAGAACGTGCCTGAGAAAAATAGAAAAATAAAGAAGTGTTCTTATAGTTTTCTATTGTTTATCCCAGAACAACATAGATTTTGATGATCAAAGCTGTTAAGAGGATAATAAGAACTTTGTAAAGATGAGTCAAGCCTAATCTTCTTAAAAAAAGGAGGATTCGATGGTTAGTATTTCAAAGAGTATAAGTGATTGAATGTATTGTAGTGTTCTGCTGTTTTTGTAACTTAAATATGGATAATTAGCGAGACCCTAGACTTCATTCGTTCAAGAAGGGCTGATTAAATGGAACCACAATTATTTCATACAAATATGAACGATAGAAAATTGGGTGGTGTGGTGCAGCTCTGATAGCATTTAATAACACTAAATCATTTAGAAGCTTGTTTAATATGATTCTTCCCAGAAATATGTTGAAAATGTCGAGAATATTAAGAATATTGAAAATTTAATTTGTGTGTTTTCTAAGATGCTGTTTTGAAGATTGACAAATAGCGAAAGAATTGAATTATTAAGGTATACCGAAAGCCGCCAAGCCTTCTCAGACCCAATTCTGATACAATAACAGTAATCAATCACATGCTATAAAGTTACCCTGCTTACAACTCCTATTTTCTGATTGTTAGGATGCTTTCCAAAGTAAATAAGAGTAACGCATAGTAGGCGGGCGAGTCATTGGTATATTAGTGGATGGCCAATGAAATCGCGTTATTTATTCATGAACTGGAGTAAGAGAGGAAAGGATAGAACAGAACCTTCAGGAAAGGAATGCCGCTAATATACAAGAGAGAGAGAGAGAGAGAGAGAGAGAGAGAGAGACACGAGAGAGAGAGAGATGCTAGAGAGAGAGAAGACAGAGGATGAGAGAGAGAAGAGAGAAGAGGAGAGAGAGAGAGAGAGAAAGAGAAAGGAGGGGAGAGAGAAAGGAGAAGAGAGAGAGAGAGAAGAGGAGAGAAAAGAAGGAGGGAGAAGAAAGGAGGAGGAGAAGAAGATAGTAGAAGAGAGAAAGAGAGTGAGAGAGAGGGAGAGAGAAGAGAGAAGAGAGGATGAAGAGGAAGATGAAGATGAGAGAGAGTGAGAGAGCGACAGAGAGAGAGAGAGAGAGATGAGAGAAGAGGAGAGAGTGCAGAGAGAGAGAGGAGAGAGGAGATAGAGATGATGTTAAGCGAGGAAGCAGAGCTGCGATGAGAGCATCGTTTAGAATCAATGTTAAGGTTTTGTTCTAATGATTTCTAACATCTAATTAACGCGAGAACAAAATAATTATTGAATTTTGCATTTGAGTATAATGTCACAATATTTGAATTAAGATTGAAAATTAGAAAAAGTAATATATTAATGAATTAAAAGTTTACATACTAAAACACTAAATATTATTTGAGAGTGCAGGTATCAAGAGAGGGATTTTGGTAAAAACTCGAAAAAGCGGTATTTTTATTTGAAGGTTTAAAATTTTAAAGTGACATTGCCTAGTTTATTAGCTCGCATTTTCATATTTGAACGAAAGGGTTATAATTTATAATGAAAAAAGACAACTCATAATGTAACAGCTACGGAAACCATGGAGAGGAACCCGACTAGATGTTCGGGGGCGGAGATACTCTCTTATAAATGAAAAGCAGCTCTAACTATATTATTTATCATATTGAAAATAGTAGAGTGTATATGTTATCTTAGATAGTTGTTATAGATCTATTAACTAATTATTAATATAATAAGTCAAATAGTATTGTAGATCTGTGTATTATCTTATATTATATCTATTGTGGCATCTAAATATGAGTTATGTTACCTATACCTTATAGATAATGACAATAGACATGATTATTGTTCATAGTATAGGATCCTTTGTAAATATCGTCTTGTTACCAATCATCTAATTCAATAAGTATCACGATGGTCAGTCTATTCCTATCGTCTAGATTTATACATTCTTAAATCTTTAACTATCTTCCGTATCGTCCGTTATATCCTTATATGCAATAATAAATTAATATATTATTGATAATATATATATATCATTAAATCTATATTATTATACTATTTATCCTATGATACTTAATAGTTATACGTATTCAATCCTACTATATATTATATATTTCTTTTATTATTTAGTCTAATTCAGTTATCAACCCATATTATATATAACTATATAATATCATCTAGATATTAATATATATTATCTATTATATCTAAAATATATATATAATATATATATATTTTATATTATATTTTATATTATTTTATATTTATTTTATCAGTATTATATTTATTTCTATATTTTAATTTATCACATACTATGTATCATATATTATACAGGGGCTATGTATAATATTGGCCTTATTATGACTATATTATCACCTACCGTATAATTTCATCTAGACATATAGTAATTAATATAAATATATATTATATTAGTAGAAAATATTATACATAGATGATTAATATTATTATATTATATTATTATATAACTATAATATAATATATTGGTGTGTGGTGGTGTGGTGTGTGTGTCATAGTAGGTGTTTCACCTAGGGTTTTGCGATACTGTTGTGTGTGTGTGTGTGTGTTGTGTCTAGATGTGTTGTGTGCTAATACGTGTGTGAGGTTGTGGTGTGAGGTAGGATGATGTGATGTTCGTGTGCGGAGGTAACGTCAGTAGCACCATGTGGGAGGAATGAATTTCAATTTATCGCAAGTTTTAATGAGAAGCAATACAACTCAGTGAAGAAGTCTCTGATAAGATTTTGAGTCTACCGGCTAAACTCATAATTCCGAAAAATATCCTTTTTACCCAATTGAAAGTCACGAATAATAATTAATAATAATAATATAATAATAAAATAATATAATAATATTATAGGAATAATAATAATAATATATAATTAACTAATGAATATAAACTTATTATATAAGTTATTAGTGTAAAATAAGGTAAATTAAGAATTTTGAATGTTTTAAGTTTGCTTAATAATGTTATCCTTTAAAAATAAAGATTTTTTTTGTAAAACTTTTTGTCTTATCATCTGATATTCTTTCGCGTTATATTATAGTATATAATATATTATATTTAGTGATTGATAGTTTTATAATTAGTAATATATATGTTATATTACGACATAATATATAAGAAGATCGTATAGGAGTAAAATATTAAAAATTGTCGTTAATTGTGTAGAATTATGTAAAGTTGGTATCACAATAATTAATTAGCGGATAATTTAGTATGGATCTACGGAAATAATACTGTCGGTATATATCTTATCAGTATATACTATTAGTGGGAGATTAGGAGGTATAGTTCGGTTAAGTTTAGATATATTAGTATGCTGGAACTTGGTCCTGTATAAGAACGGGATGTTAAGACGGTATTGATGAGTATTGAGATGACAAATGATTATATATCTGAGGTTGGAGTGATTATTGAATTAGTGCAAGATGTGCGCAATAAAGCTCAATAGTGCCTCAGAGAACAAAGAGAGCAGTTTTGTTCTTTAAGTAAAGCCAAGCGTATATATCCACCAGATAAGAGCTTCTGCTAGATTAACGACTTATTTCGATAGAGTCATTGGGGTTCTCTTCTGTACCCTCCACAGTCGGTGGGACAGAAGACGGGGGGGACGTATACGGTGCCCTCTAAGCAATTCTGTCCCAACCGTATCAGGAGCGTCAACGCAGCCCTCTAGATGGACATATAAAATACTTAAAAAGAAATTAACAAAAGAAGTAGGGACGATGGAGATGTAAGATTGACAGAAGAACAGCACCTGTTGCAAATCTGTCGTGCTTAACTTCGTATTGGAGTTTTAGCTACGACGTCTATGCCGTTAACACTTCAGAGGTTCACGATTTTCGATTACTCATGGTCCTTTGATTATGTTACTATGTAACATCCAGGTAGTAGCAGTATATACCTATATAATATATAATATATATATTATATGAGGAGTATATATATATGAGTGTATAAATATATATATTTATAATATATATTATATATATATTAACATACTATATATATATATTAATATATGTATACAGTGGCGGCTCGCGTGTACCACTTTGGTCATATTGCTAGTGTATATTATTATATATTATATATATAGTATATGAGATATTATAGTTATATATATATTAATATATCATAGTATAAAATATATATATATAAATATTTAATATATAATTATATGTATATATAATATATTATAAATATATATATATATATATAAAATAAATATATAAATATATATATATATATTTATAATAAATATATATATAATGATATATATATAATAATTATATAGATATATAATATATATTATAGTATATTATCTGTATATATAGTATGATATATTATTATATGCCAAAGCGTACTTAGGATTGTATTTCTGCTGGATAATTCTTATTTAAAAATAAGATTAGCTCTTACGACTTTTAGATATTTATGTGTAAGTGTATGCAATAAATTACAACTTTTTTTTTTTTTTTTAATATCGATTTCATGATGCATTCGAATACATTCTGCAATTATAGAAAGACTCTGATAACCTACTCTTAGATGGAAATAATATCAATTTAATCTTTTCGTAAAATATCCAAGTATCTGATATGGTAATATTTGTATCCTCAAAACGGACTATTAACGTTTAATTTGTTCTTAATATTTATGATATTTTTGCAGTAATTTATTAGACTTTTTTTTTTTTAATATTCGATTGCATGGCGTTCGACAACTTTCCGGGTAAAAAGCAAAAGCCTAAATAAAAATTGTTTGTAGCGTCAAATTAGTAAACAATTATACGAAAAACGTCATTGGCCTGACTTATCTATTGGATTTTGGTCCGCTCTCTCTCCATCTCGTGCTGTGCTTTGCGTCTGATCTCTCTCCCTCGTGCGCGCTCTCCTCTATATATATATATATAGTAATATATATAATATACTAGTATATTAGTATATTATATATATAGCTAGAGTTAGTATACTGCTATTATAGTAATATATAGTAAGTTAATATACGTTCATATATTATATATAATTTATAAGCTTAATAATAATTATTATATACTATATAGTATCAACGACGGTATTATTTTGAGCATATTTTCACTATTTTATTTCTCGACAAAAAAAAATAAATAGCCATAGACGCTAGGTCCCCCGTAAAAATGTGAACAAACGTGGACTTTTGTCTGTCTTTGACTCGTCTATGTATGAGCAGTAAATGTGAGAAGATACATTAGACTTGCGTAATAACGAAGTGAGGTTAGTACAAGCAAGCCCTATAAAATTTGAAGCGTAATTTTTATATGAGAAAATTAACTCCAAGTTCGCAGAAATAAAGTAGTAAGACTAAATAGGAACATATGTATACTGTAAAAGTACTATCAGGAATTTTGAACTCTTTTATTTTCGTATGTTGCTATTTTTGTCTTATTTTTGAAGCAATTGATAAAATTGGCTTATTTTAAGGGCGGCAAAAGTAGAATTCGAAACACCTTTAATTGTAATTATATTAATATAAAGTGATCGTACTTAGTATTGTTCCGCGTTCTAAATAAGGATTCCTTTGTTCTATTTTCGTTCATATTGATTAACTAAATTTTTTCTGTTTAGAAATTGTTAGAAAACTTCAGACATCAATAGAAGCTGACATAAAATTTCCATTATTTCTTATCTAAACATCCTATTCCGTGGCATTTGTGTAATTTGGAAGGGGCTGCAGTCCCAACAATAGCCATAAAGATGCGGCGCCACTTGTATATTATATATATATATATATATATAATACTATATATATATTACTATATATTGGTAACTAGTAATAGCTTATATTATTATTTATGAATATTATTATAGATTATGATATGTGCTAGTGAGTTATTTAGCTGTTGTATTATATTATATATATTATATATTTACATGAATAATATATGGTTAAGGGTGGATGCGCCTCCGTCAGTTTAGGAGATGTAAGTTTGTAATTTATGTGAGGATGTGGATTGTATATGTAGTATTAATATTAATATTATATTATAAGGACTTTCGCTTAAAAGGATGTTTGAAGCCGATATTACGAACGAGCGATGTGAGGTTTTTTCTCCGATTATTTGTCAAGCTAATATAGCGAGCTGACTAATGCGTGCAAGACAGGTTTTTTATTTTTTAAATCTACAAGGAGATACCCAGAGATTAAATCGCCAAGTAATTGTAAACGAGTTCAGAGGATACCTCGGCCTCAAGCTGGGGGACGGACCGAGGACTCGTAAGACCTTCTGTCCCCCCTCTGTCCCACCGTCGTCTCGAGCTCCCTCTAAGTTAAAATTATAATTATGAAAAAAAAATATAAAACAAACCATAAATTATTATACTGAAATTATTTGACACAATTAAAAAGCTAACATTGTGGCAGGGCTTCGGATCCGAAGCCGTTGACTGTAACTTTTCGTGTGGACGGGCGGAGTACAGTCAGCCGGAGTCGTTATTTATTTATGTAACATCCTTGTTCAAAGGAAAGTGCCTATATTATAATATATTATTAAATATTATATAATATATATATATATAATATATAATATATATCTTGATATCTTATATATATATAATATAATCCTATATATTTACTATATATTATATAATAATATATATATATTCATATATATATATACTCTATCAGATTGACAATTAACCACTCACAGAAAAAGTACTCAGTTGCGAATTATTTTTTTTCTTTTTGACATTTGAAAACTTGTCTTTTTAACGACTTTGCATGCTCAATTTTGACACCAGTTTTAAGGACCCTAAATTTGCCCATTTGAGCAATTTTTCTTTTGTGTGTAAAGAGTCTGTGGAGTTAGAGAACAAAGAAGATTTTGTAATCTTACTTGGACCCTAGATGTTAAACGGTCTACTTGAGGACATAAATGGCAGTTTTGTTGACGATTAAAATCCTTTATACAACTTAAAAGCAATGACCGCATGTGACTATCGTAGGGACTCGACGGCGGCGGGATTTGCCGGGGCCGGCGGCCCGAGTTCTGGCTAAAATTGTACGACATTTATGCTGTTCAAAAACACTGAGAAGGTGTTTAAAATTTAGGCTCAAAAACTGAAATATAATTTTCCATTTAAATAATAATTTATTTATAAAACTTGTAGGAATACATTTAAATAATTCAATTAAATAAATATTGTTCTCGAAAGAAATTTTTAGAGAAAATAATTGATTTTCTAGAAGAATTAGTTGTATAATTTATTTACTAATTTAATATATTATATACCATTAATATAGAAGCCATTAGATATATATATATACCTTATATTATATTATATTATATATACTACTATATACTATATATAATTATTCTATTTTTTTATATATTTATATATCTTATATTTATAACTAAGTTTTTTACACTATTTTTATACCCGTATACGATATATATATTTATTAATATATGAATTTATACTAGGGTCCATCACCCGCGCTAGGGGCTGTTATTTTTATATTATATATGTGAGTTTATATAATATATATATATAGTAATATATATTATATATTATATATATATTATATATAATATAGTAGTATATATAGACATATATAATATATATATTTAATTGTATTATAATATAATATATATATATAATATAATATATTATATATATTATATATTATTATTATAATATTATATATATTATATATAATATATTAAATATATATATATATTTTATATATTATATTATTAATATTTATAATATATTTATTATCTATATATGTCTTTAAACACTTAATCCTTTTCCTTCAAGTGCTGAAGCGCGCTTTTTCTAGAGTCTAAATCGATCCCAGCCGTCGTTCTGATCCTTCCAAATATCGCCCTATAGCTAGCTCTCACTTGTATGCTATCTAAAATGTCTTGAGAACCTCTTCTTACTCTCATTTTCCTGGATCACTGGAGTCTCATTCCCGTCTTTCAGATCATCAGTAAGGTTTTCGACGTTTCGAGGTCAACTGTGACATACTTTATCCGTATTTAAGCTATTTATGGATCCTTCTGCCCTTAGGGACTGATGGGGAGTCTTTGCGTTGGTGGCGCTTGAAGTATCCAAGATTTTCGACATATGCGTCATATGTCGCTGTTCTTAAGGTTCCTTTTCTTTCGGCTTATCCTCTCTCTTTGCTTATTCACGCCTAGTTTTTTCTCTGATTGCTTCATATTAGCACTCGTTGATGGAGCGTCCTCTTCTCTCCAACAAACATTTTGATTCCTGCAGGGTTTCTGTTGTAATCTCTACTTTATTCCTACTTTTTCATAACGATGCTCCTCAGCTGTTCTTTCTTAGATCTCTGTTAATCTTACGCCGATAACCCACTTCCATTCTTTTATCTATTGCAAATTATCCTGCTGCCTCTCTGCATCTAGAGCTCGGCTCGTCTTCTGCTTTCTGATTCAGGTTCTTGCCGAGATCTGGATTGGAATTTTCACCGGTGGGGTCACGCAACCTTGTAATATGTTTTTGTAGACTTTTTAAAGACCTCACCTTCTCTATAATCTCCCTCTCAAAACGCACCTCCCATTACTTTCCTATTTTCTTCGACGTCGTCTAATCGTCTCACTGTGAAACATATAACATTCTTGGTCTGAACACAAGCATCAAATTTAATTTGAAACCTCATATTACAATGGTTACTAAGGTGGCCTCAAAAGCAGGGAGTTCTGTTGAGGTTGCGGGAATTTTTTTCCTCTGAACAGTTACTTCCGAGTTAATAATTGTGGCCTATTCGCCCTTGGTTGCGTACTGTTTTATCGGCTCTTGTTTGGTGTACTGTCCTCACATGTGGATAGGGTTGAGTCTAAAGTTAATAGACTAATAAACTCTCCCCTACTTTCAAACTCCCTTACCATCTTCATCTCTGGCGACGTGACGTTGGCGCCTCTCCTTACTAGTAGGTACTCACGGTGCCAAGTGCTCGGGGGGAGTCTGACCTCAATCGACATTCCGACGACCTTGCGTCGCCTCGTAATCACAAGGGGGTGCCTTGACTTCTGCATTAGTGTTGGGGCGTGAAGTATGGAAAACCCCAGACTGTTCGTCGAGGTGCCAGATTTTCTTTCCAAGCTGACTCTGTTCTGATGAAACTCCTTTGCACCTTTCGTATAATTTTCGCTCTATACTGTTATAAGGTTCTCTTTACTCCCTCTTAATGCCACCACGTTAGCGCTCGGAACTGAGAGATTTGGCGTATAAGATGGGAATAATGGGTGGGTTTTCTATGTTTTTCATCTGCCGCCCTCTGTGAAACATCGGAGATGTGGACCCCGGGATGCCCGTGGTGGTTTGATTTGTACAATATATATTAATGATAATAATAATATTTCATATATTAAAATATAATATATATTATTATAAATAATATAGCTATTTATATATATATATTATATATATGGATAGATAAGGTGAGTATATATATCTAAATATAAGCTACTATATATATATATAATATAATAGATAATACACAAATACATTAAATAATATAATTTTGAAAAAGAGTATCTAGAGGAAATACATTATCTCCATTTTTGTTACTTTGATAAATAAATACACTGAACCTTTATAACTACAGAATTATATTTATTTTTCCTTTCCGAATTCGTAAAAAAACGAAAAGTTTACGCAATATTTTTAATGTTTAAAAGTCCTTTCAGTGATTATAATTTGGCCTCAATTTACATTTGAAATCATAGTAAATTTACTCAAAAATATATTATATATTTTAGTAGTTCTTTATATATTGGCCAACGAACATAACCAAAGTAATGAATAAAATATATATATTTTTCATTTTGTTTGGAGTTTATTTATCCTATAGGCAAGTTTTTATTAACACCATAATCAATAACCGGTAGTAGAACCGCAGGTGTTTGTCGTAAAGATTTCAGTATCCAGCAGCAGTAATTCTCCATCATATTATGAAAATTTAAATTATAGGTACGTAATATTTTATAAAAGCCCCATGGTCCAAATGTTTTATGTCGAATTAAATTATAGTATCGTAATAATTCGAATATTATATAAACAAAATTTCTAAAACAAAATATATAGAGTACTAATAACTGGATACATAACGATTGCCAAACTTTTTCAACATTTGTTGGACTTCAAAATGATTTAACGCGATTATTAATGTTTTTATTTTTAAATTGTATTTAAGTTTCTAATTTCAAAAGCACTTTTTGTGAGCTCGAGAGTACTTTATTTTTTTTTTAAGAGCAACCTAGTTACAACTCTTACCCTGACAAAAAAAAAAAACAAAAAAAAACACAAAAAAATAATCTAGCAGGAAAATTTAATTATTTAATTATTTTCGGTTATTTAAATTTTAAGGAATTTGGGAATATCATAAACCTGGGAAAGAGGTAGATTTTAGTTACATAAAAGTATCCAAATTATTAAACTTATTTATTTAATAAAAAGAGATCACTGGACTATGGTATGTTAGTTAAATAATTTAAGGTTTGTGCGACTTTGATTTTTATTTTTCAGTTATTTTCAAAACGTGATTAATTTATTGAATTAAATAAAATGAAATGGTCAATTTTATCCATGTACTTGTTTTATATTCTTATAAATACTATTCTTGATTAGCATTATTTTAACGTTTGTTGTTTTTAAGTAAGGATCTGACTCGATTGATATCCTTGATGCTAAACGCGAGACACGGTATTTATCGTAATTAATGGATTATAGCTTACGCTTATTGATTGTTATTTTATTTTGTTTCCGCATCCATAATTCTATCTACTGTAATCGGAAGTTATAAATCGCTTATTTATTCTTTCGCAATCGGAACTCGTACATAATATTCTGGTAGCCACGTAAAGGGGGACTGAGTATTTTCACTGCTAATTTATTGCCTTGGAATAGCATTGCTCTCATGAAATAAATTTCTATCACAACAATTTCGACTATCTAACCTCGTACTTGCGTCCATGATTCTTTTGTGTCTTATAAATAGTCATAGCCCTCATCGTCTCAAACACTTAAACATCAAAGCTGTTGCATTCCTAACTCAAGTATATAACATTGACTGTCAAACTAGCACTCTCACACCACTCTGGAAACACACCCTTATAATTCCAATACTATACCCACAAACCAACTAACAACCCTGTTTCGTATATACCTAATTAATTGTTCTCTACAATGTCCAAAGTATTAGAAAAAATAATCCTGAAAAGAATATCTCCATCCATTCCTTAATCAAACTCACAACTACAGGTTTTATGAATAAACTGATCGAGCACGCGAGTGTCTTCTGTTTTTATACATTTGATGAGTTCCTTATTCAGTGTCCTGTATTTTTTTCCATTCAGATGTCTTTTATATTAACACCCATTTGATCTTCTCGCTGTTTCCTAAACCACACTCCCACTTGTTGACAAATTCTATACTGGTTTCATTGAAATTCTCAACGAACTCAAAAACGTCACTTAGCCTTATTAATTTCTCCTGACCTAGCTCAGTGTGAGAGGAGTCTAGACACTCGATGTTGTGACATTGAAACTATTTTATACCAAATACGAGATCCAAAAATTTTAATATCCTTACGGGGCGAACCGAAAAAAGACAAAAAAAAAATAAAAACAAAGATAATTTTAAAAACTATTTAAAAAAAAAGCCATCATTAACATATCGTACATAAAAATAATTTTTAAGGCAATAATGTTTTTTATTTTAAAACATTTTATATTTTTCAGTTTTCTCAAAGAAATATGCTGCAATAAAGAAAAAATGTTCTAAAGAAATGTTGAGACAAGTGACCAAATTTAGTAAACAAAGTTACACTTCACCAGCAGTTAATATTCTTTAGTGAAAAATAATTGAAAAAAATGTATATTTATGTCAGTTATGCCAGCCGCACTCTATGACAGTCGTTGATTAAATTCCACCCATTTGGTGTTAAGAATTTGAAAAATTAAATTTTTTTTCTTAATTTTGAGAAGCAACTAAACTTTTTCCGGTTGCGCTTTTTATTTATTCAATTCATTTTTAGTTTTAATATATATATATAATATATTATATATATTTAATATTATAGTATATTAAAATATATATAATATATATATATATGTAATTATAATTATATAGAATATATATTAAGTTATATATATTATATATATATATATATATTGTGAGTAATATTAATATATATAGTTATAAGTATATTAATATATATAGTCTAATATATATCAGGGTGTTTGGTTTAAACCAACATGATTTATTTGGTTTAAACTAACTAAAAAAAACAGTTTTTTGATTTTTTGTTTTTTTTCTTTTTCTAATAAAAAAAGTAATAAAAAAGTTATTTAAATGATAACATATATAGCAAATACATCCGGATATATATATTATTATTATATATATATAAGTATACTATAGTTATATATTAATATAAATATTATATTATATATAGTATATATATATATACGTTGATATCTATATACATATATAGTATAAATTTATTATATGTATATATTATATATATATATTATTATAATATATATATTAGAATGGTATATATATATATGTGTTATTATTTATCTAAATACTATTATTTTTAAACTTGCCACATTTTGTTCATGATTAAAATTAAAATTCACTGCCTAATATAACAGTCTTAATGATACGTTAACAAGGCTTCACGTAAATGGGTTCCTTGAGAAATAAACGTTATATATATCTACAATTCTATCACACAATTTATAACCACCAAAATACCGCTAATAAATGAATTAAAAAGTAAATAACTTTTATTATTTTTTTCTTTGATGGAGTTAAGAAAATTGGTTATTAAGATGTTAAGCAAATGCACTAACATTTAAGGTATTATGTCCAAAGTTAATATTTCTGACAGAGGAAAGAAATTCTTTAAGACATGTTTATTTTCCTCCAAACTTTTTATAATATTTACAAATTAACAGCAAACTTTTATCATTGACACCTATTCTTCATGTTCAAAATTTAGAAAACAGATTTGTTAAATAGTATTGGAAAGAATATTTTTGCCTATATATATATATATATATATATATATATATATATATATATATATTATATATATATATATATAATATATATTATAAGCTATATAAACTGAGGGAATAATATATATTTATATTATATCTAATATAAATTTATTATATACTAATATAATTCATTATCTATATATATATACTATGGGATATATATACTATATATAAGTATATATATTATATATATAATATTATATAATATACTATATATATATATAGTATATAATGGATATACATTATATATATATGATATATATATATATATACTCTCCAGTTGGATAAAGAACCAGAGGCTTGCCAAATTCATAGAGTCTTGAAGAAGATGAAAACACCGGCAGAACTTAAACCTGACATGCTCCCATACGCAGCAGCTCTTGAAGTTTTGCAAATCTCAAGGTAGTTGGAAAAATAGATACAAAAGAGTGTGTTCCAGACTTTAACCAGTGGAGTAAACGTGTAAGATTGAGCATAGCAGTTCAAGTGTGGGTGAGGGAGTTGGGACGGAGAAAGGGATGAGACCCTCTGATCTACGAGTGGCAGGATC
>JABUQX010004046.1:0-10000 GCA_015478945.1 Trachelipus rathkii | reverse complement strand
TTTAAAATCTATAAGAGAAATTGTTCGAGAAAGCTTAAAAATTGCAAATCAGTGTGGAAGACAATAAGGGAGAGACGTGAGGAGATGTAATAATAGTACCGCCAATTTCCATCATATCTTACAACAACATTTAATAGAAAGGAAAGACAATGAATTTATTTTTACCTCAAATCAAAAGACCTCAATCTGCTTCTTGAGTCTTTTTTTTTTTAAATATATAAATCTATTTCAATATACCTTTAGGTTTCTTTGATAACGAAGATATCACGAATATTTTTTAAAGTTTATCTTCAAAAACGTTTTTCCATCGTTCGTCTGGCAGGATGGTGTTGCTTAGTGTTGCTGCCATTTTCTTTTATATTGTCGTACTTTCATTCATTAACTTTGAATTTGAATTTTTTTTCACACTTCAGTCTTTCAAATCACTGTTTTTAATCCGTTTTATCGTTTAACCATTATTTGAATTTTTCTAACTTACTGTTTGGAAAAACTAATTTATATGGTAGTTTTAACATTAGACCTGTATTACTACTGAATAATAGCTACTAACATATGATATACTATATAAGGGTTATATTATATAATATCTATATAAAGGTATTGGTATCTAATTACTAATGGTTTCAGCAGATATACTACTAATAAATATAATATATTAATTATACTATATATATAATTAGTAAAATATATATAGTATTCATTCCAAATAATAATATCAATTTCATATTATAATAGCTGATTTACATCACTATATAAGTATATATAGGGCTATAATATTTATACGATATAAGACGCGATAGTAATATATATACCTATGAACCCTCCACTACTATTAATAATCTATATATATATATGATATAATGTTTCTCGCAAAGTAAATTGTCACCTGAGATTTTATGAGTTATTTTAATTATATCATTCTCATCATCAATAGCAAAATATAATACATGTTATAATTAAATAATCTATATCATGAAAGCAGGGATGGATGTCCTCTCAGGGGATTGAACCGACGATCCTGTCCGAGAATCGAATGTATCATCATTAAACACGTAGTTTCCGAAATCATAATTGTAAGGCCTCACAACCAATACTCACCTCGAGAGAATATTTTTTATGAAGCTCTTAGCAAATAATATCACAGGCGAAGGTCTATAATTATATTCACTATTCTAAGGCTTTATAATCATCATATTATAACTAATGTGGCCCTTCCTTCATAATGATGATAGTTGTGAGTGGTAACTCAAATAAGATAATAATAGTATAATATTTACTAACCTACAAGTATGACTTAAATGTCAAATTAAAAAAAAAAGAAAGAGAGATCTTTAAAAGATGAAGGCAAAAAAAAAAACTCTCATACATTCTAAAAATTTAACAGCGTCTTTGCTCTGTTCTTGTAAGAATCGGGCATATATCAAAATCGGGTCATAGTAGTAATATTTATTATTATTTATATATATACCTATATAGTTACCTATATATTAATTATAATCATACAATATATTGCCATTAATAGTATATGTAAATAATATATATAGTACTATAATAGTATATATAATAACTCTCATCATCTAAATTTAACAGGCGTTCTTGCGTCTGAGAATCGATATATCAATCGTCATATATAATATTATATAATCATATATTATATTATATATATATATACTGATATATTATATATTAATTATATATATGGTTATTATTATATATATATATAACGTATTAAAATTTTTTGTAATTTAAGATTTATTTATATATCCATTTTATCCTCTACGTTATGCCTTCACATGTTTTATATTCTTATATTCTTATATCTTGATTGTGGCGCTATCTCAAGCTTATACATAATATTTAAGTTAATTTAAATAAATATAATCACAAATCGATAATGACTTTTAATGAAATAATTAGAGGGTATCGTTGTTTTGAGTGTGTGAGATTTTTTAAATCTAGCTTTATAACTCTTTTTTTTTTTCTTATTCTTCTTATTGGTCTCTTCTTCTTCTTCTTCTTCTTCTTCTTCTTCTTCTTCTTCTGTCGTTCCTAGGGTAAAATCACCATCTAGCTTTCCCGCAAAGGCAGATCGTGCATAAGAACAGTGTTTTACATAACTCACAATTCATAACGTATTATTATTGATCCGTGCGGTAAAAATTTATTTGTTTGAAACCATTTAAACCACTAAAACTTTCGGAAAGTGACTTTTAGAATGAAGCGTTTATAGTGGTACAATAGTTACGATACAATGGATGCAATAGATACAAAAGTTACGCATCTGAGCAGAATATATGTATTAGCCTCTGACGGATGAATTGGCAATGACGACAATTGTACATTGGGCCGACTTTATGTTCATCGACCCCAAACCTCTGCCATAGATTTTTTACCCTACTCCAATACATTTACCTAGTATTTACTTACGAAGAGGCAAAAGTACGAGTAGTGTTTACTAGAATATTAACCTCTATAAATAAATATCCTTATAATAGAATTTGGTATACAAGTATTCTTACTAATCTTGTTATTTCCTGCATTTAAAAAGTTACTTATTAGTTAAATAAATTTAAAAGTCATTAAGAAAGTATTTGTTTGAGCACAAGTATAATGATTTTATTCAAAGGAAACCTTTTTTAATAATATTTTCCACTAACAAGAAATGTCCTTATCCAAGAAGGAAGACACTATTTTGAAACAATATGAATCAGAAAAAGCTCCCAGCAAGGGGGGGGGGGGAAAGTATGTTAGGCATTTCGTTGATCAAACTAAGTATATTCACATAATCTAGTATTGATAAAATAATCATTGTCTCAGAGCTTAAAACTCAATTATAAACGAGGAGTGTTGACACAAATAACTGTATTATGATGGGGCAATGAGACATGGAGCAAAGACACAGTAGAGAAGGTACGAGTTAAGAAAATTCAATAGAACAGCACGAGAGAATGATGTGTTGAGAGACGGTGATGGTGGAAATCAGTACGAGGGAGACGTTGAGACGAGACAAGTAGGAGTGGAAATGGACGAGGTGTTGAAACGATGATAGAATAAGTGTGGCCGCAGCCAGACTAAGATGAGTGGGAGACACACTGAGAGCAGAGAATGATGGAGAGAGAGTATGCACCTAGTTAGGAGGTGGAGGTGGAGACTGGAAGGAGTGAGACCGAGGGGAAGACCGCGAAGAGATGGAGAGACACAGTGGATGATTCATTAAGGAGACACACCAAGAAATTGACCTGTCAATGGATGAGACTGAATAAGGGGGATGGAATGCGTATACGTATAGAGACAATCAATGGTAAGCGGGAGTTGGCCACACTGACCTAGGCTCAATGAATCCTTAACTATATATATAAAATATATATACTTATATATACTATATATTAATAATATTAAATTATAATATAATATATCAAAATTATATATATAATACCCTAGTATATAGGATTAGAGAAGGTATAGGAGTGATATATATTATTATATATATATATTATATATATTATATATATATATAATATTGCATATTATTACCTCCTTTATATATGATTTCGTATACATGGACTGTGTACCCCATTGCAATATACTATATTATTATCCTATATATAAGTATAACTAGCACTATAAAGTATACGTATGATTATATTATAATATATAATTCATATACATAATGATACTACATATAATATAATATGGAGAATAATATTTTTTATGAATGTAATATATGGATTTTGTTCAATTTATCAGAAAAGATTACGATAAAATAATAGAGACAATCTACTTATATTTTTTGTATATAATTACCGCATAATATTTAATTTATATATTATTTAGTATAATAGTATTTATATATAATGAATTATTTATAAATAATTATCTGAGTATTATAATAGTTATATATATATAAAATAATTTATTTGTTCTTAATTAGTGTACGATTAAACAAATAATAGTTATTATTTCTTATTCTAAATTAACAGAAAAACAAACATATTAAGTTAGTGATGCAGTGTAACTATCCGCATCCGCATCCAACACAATTAATTAAAGATCCGCGTTTCGCATCCGCATGACCCGCCTGCTCGCACTTTGGTCCTGCGGATATTTCCCTCAGTCGATGATTTGATTTAAGAATTTTTATGATTAAAGAATAACTTAAGAAATGATCTGAAACTGAAAATGAGTTCGAAGGCATCAAAAAAAGCTTGATATTGTGCCATATCTTAAAGTATATCAAAGACATTCAACTCGCTGGAATAGTACACTTCAATTGATGGAAAAAAGTATTGCTTATAGAACCTCTTGCTTCGTACGACCAATATCATTATTCAAGATCTTAGTATAATCTTTATAAAAAAAAATTAGATTGTTTAAGCAACAAAGAAAAGCTTGATGTGTAAGCTATGAATAATTTGAAAACGTTTTATAAAGATCATATCATTCATCAGATATTATTCACAAGAGCTTGATATTTAATAGCAAAATATTGAATTTCACAACGCTAAGTGAAGCATTTTGAACACATCATCAATGAAATAGATGACCGGTCTAAAAAGAATGAAGATGTAATTATACTAGGCTGTAAACACGCTTTGTTAATGTGGAAATTAATGAACCTTCAGTAATGGCTATCTGCGAGAGCTGTACTTTAGAACCCGTTATAAGGCAAGTGTTTTGTAACACAATATTAGAACACCAAGTTAATTCGTCACTGTGGTGGTTAAAAGTTCGAGGAGGGATAGAAAAAACCTTTGAAGTATCTTCGAGAGGAGATCTATATAATTCACCCACCTATTTAACAGGATAAAAACGAAATCTACAGAAGCAACTACTCTTCTGCAAGTGAAATCAATAACAATTCACATGAAAAAATTTCTAAAGTCCAGCAGTGATGAAGAAACACACACATTGCAAAAAGATGTAGTGCAATTTCCTAAACCATACATATTATAATAATAATAAATAACCATTCATATAATAATAATATATATTATAATATATAAATAATAATAATAATAATATAATAAAATAATAATTAATAATAACTTATTATTTAAATATTATAATAATTAATTTATATATATAATGTACTATAATTAATATAAAATAATATAATATAATATATAAAAATAAATAAAATAATATATAATATTAATTTAATAAGGATAAGAAAAAGAGTAAGTTTTAAATTAAAAACAAGGTATAAATACAGTATTACAAAAAGACTTACATAATTAGTGCTATTTCGTATCCTAATATTGATAATTGTATAATAAAAGATGTAGTGAATATGATTGAAAACTATCACAAGAAAAACGACTAGATGCAAATGATTATCCTATCAGTTGGTGAAATTTAAGGAAAATGTTTACCCAAGCTTACCATCGCTTGAGTAAACTTGCAAGGAATACTTGGCCTGTCCTCCAATTATGTTCCAAGTGAGAGCAGTATTTAAGCAAAGTCTGGGCTCAATAGTAGATCGTGAAAAGAGAAACGAGACTCTCAGCAGAAAAAAGGCGTGCAGAAAAATTTACGTTTCTCAACTGAGCTACACTCACTAAACGATATGCTTTGAAATTTCAAATACTAGTAAGCAAAAAAGTATCACGTAAATCCATTGTATAAATTCCTCTTTCATTAATGAAGTCAGAGGTTGGGACGAGGTGGATGGGGGTGCATTTGAGTTGTGCCCGTCTCGTACCCTGGTAACACAATTATATTTAATAGATTGTGATAAAACTCTCTCTCTCTCTCTGCGTCGTCGAGACACCCCTCTCTCTCTCCTCTATATATATATAATATATTATATTAGTAATATAATATACTAATATTTTTTTACACTATACTATATATAATACTATATCTATATATATATACTAACACTAAAACCATATTTATTTTAATATATCAATATTAATATATAAAATATATAATATTATATATTATATAACTTAATACTTATATATATTATATATATAAAATATATCATATATAAATCATATAAAATAGGTAGTAGCAATCACATATCCCAATCCCAATGGTATAACTGGGAGTAACGGCCTACGTACCAGCGTCTTACACGCAATGTGATATTTTGGGCATCTCCGAGTGGCTTTACCTTAGGCTGTACTTTTGGGGTTGCCATTGTTTTTGGGGAGCTGACAACCCCCTGGGGTAAACCATATCTATGCTTCGCCATGTATAGTGAGTACATAGTGTGTGTCGGCGTGAGCACCCCTGCTCATTAAGTACTTTATCATGATAGCGTATTTAATTTACCCTACCAATCACCTCTTTTGTTCAGACCCTACCTAACTGATAATAATCCCTTATGTTCTCAGTCACCCCATATAAAGGTTTACGTAAGATGTGTGTTATAGGCTACTATAGCGCGTGTCGCGGCGTTAAGTACACTCCCGTAACATACGCGAGTTCAAACATGGCAGTAATGCATTCACGATACATGGGTTCATGTACTGTGGCAGTTAGCCATACGTTACAACTGGGTTCATGTACGTGCGTAGATCCTGTGACTAATTGAAGTAATTGAAGCGTAACTTTCAAGGCTACTTTCATGAATATAGCTGAATCTAGGCTTTGGATTTAGGGTCACAATGCAGCACAAGCAACGATCCGTTCACGAGGGCACTGAGTAATACCAATGAACGATTGAGCACCCGCACCGCCGATGCATATAATTTACCATAATAAATAAATAATGGCACTCGCGAACAGGACTAAAATATTTCGACTGAGTTTAATGTTGTACATTTGAATAAAAATGTGTATTTTAGTGACCGATGAAGGACGGTTAAAGAGCGTTGCGAAGCAGTAGGGTCTCCTCTCACAATACCCCTTCAACCTGGCGAACTATCGTCTTTACGTCTTTACAGATCTTTAAGGTAACGATAAAAAGTGTTATATATATATTACTACCATTCAAAGAGACGTAAAAGTACGTTGACGCAAAGACTGTGTGGTGTATGGGGTCCCCCCACTCATACCACTCTCTGTGCGATAACGTCCTTTACGTCTTACATATCTTACGTTTTATTTTCTTACTAGTCATACACGAATATTATGATACACTCAAACTTCCGTATAGGCGCATTTTAATTTAAACCGTGTGTTTACGAGTCATATGCTTGAATATTGAAATAAATTTAATAGAAACAGAAGTATATATATATAGTTATATTATATATTATATTATAATTAATATATATATATATATATATTATATATATAATATATAAATTAAAATATATATAAATAATAATTCAATTTTATGGTGAGATGTATTTAATTAAGCACACTTTCAGCGCATACTTAATTAAGAATACGTCTTCAATATAAATACGAGATGACGTAGTAGTCCTTAGATAATATGAAGAAAATAGTCTTAATAAGATTTAAAGATGAATAAGATCCTATTTAAATATAAATTAATAATATTAAAATTAAATTAATAATTAAATTAAATTAATATAATTATAATTATATATAAATATATATACATATTATAAATTATCATATTATATAGTATATATAATATTATATATAATATATAATAAATAATTATATATTATATAATATGGAAAAGGAGAGATGAAAAAGAAGAGCTGGAGCTTCGAGAAGGAAATATCCGGTGCTTAAAACTAGGTTTATATATGTTTTTCAGTACTCGCAATAAGTCTGAGGACCCACTTAATGGGTTCCTACTGAATGAACAAAGGGATGATGAAATACGAATGTAAAAATGGGGGTATAAGAGCTGAAAAGAGATGAGATGGACGAATACTCGCACAAAAAACTTATTTTCAATAAAAAACAATGATTATGCTGACCCTAAATCAGTTCATAACAAATACCGCAAACACCCAATGGGTACCCTCCCCAAAACTCTGTCCCTCCAGTGTTTTATTAACAGCTTTACTGTTTTACTATACTGATTTACTGTTTTTATGTCCTAGAAGAACACGCATTTAATGAAAATAACACTCGTTATAACAGTTATAACATTTGTAGTAGTAGTAGTAGTATTATTACTACTACAGTAGTTAGTAGTAGTAGTAGCTCAGTGGCAATATTATGGAAATCCATAAAGATAAAATAGAATATTAGGTGGTGGTAGAATCCACAGTGAAAGGTTGACCATGATAAGCGGTAATAAATGTGCAAAGATAGCTAAAGAAGAAGAAAAAGAAAAAAAGAAAGAAGAATAAGAAGAAGAATAAAAAGAACGATAAGAAGTAATAAGAAGAAGCTACATATGAGCTTCAACGCGTAGATAGTGTATAATAACGCTGGTAGTTAGGCAGTTCACGCGGTAGCATTAGTGGTAGTATAGTAGTGTTGTACGAAGTAAGTAGTAGTAAGTAGTAGAAGAAACATCGAATGAATATTACAGATAAATATATCTCCTTGTTTTCTAACTTTGAACTTAGACTTGTATATATATATAATATAATACTAATATATAGTATAATATTTATATATTATATACTACTTTAATAATAATATATATAATATATATATATATCTATTACTATCTTTTGGTTTAATTGACATGGAGAAATAAATAATAAATTAAAAAATAAATAAATTAATTATAATATAAATAATAATTATTAATTGATTTATTATATAATTATTATATATAATATTATAATTGAATAATAAATTGAAGGTATATTAATTAATTATGAATAATTAAATAATTTAAATAATATAAAGTTAATATATGAGTATAATATTTAGGATATATTATTATATTTAGTTAACCACCTATTCAGAATACATGCATATTATAAATCCATCATCCATCTCTCATCATTTTCCAATAATTATAATTAGATAATTAGATAATAATATAATAAATGAGTAATTAATAATTAATAATAATATATGAATAATAATAATGATAGTATATTATATATGTATTGGATAATATATATTAATAATAAAATAAAATATAATAAAATAAGAATATAATAATAATAATAATAATAATAATAATAATAATAATTATAATAAATATGAATAATAACAATATAATAAAATAATAATATAATAATTATGTATAAATCTAATAATATAATATATATATAATAATAGTTATTAATAATATAATAATTTAATATAATAATAATAATATAATAATTATATAATAATAATATATATAATAATATAGTATAATAATTATATATATATATATATATATATATATATAATATAAATATATATATATATATATATATATTATATATATATATATATATATATATTATATATATATATATATATTATATATTATATATATATATATATATAATATTACCAGCAACAAACAAGTCCGAGACCAACAATACTAACAACAAACAACACAGCAACAACAACAGCCAACAACAACAACACAACAACAACACTACCACTAACAACAACAACAAAACTACCAACAACAACAACAACAATGCCGACATCAACCAACAAAAACTTAGGTCCCCCATACTATCTTTATCAAATATAATACCATTATGGACAGCGCGAATAAACGTTGACATTAACAAAATTCTCCAGTGAATCTAACCATGACCAACGTTTCTATCTAACTTATAATTTTTCTAACATAGCTAGATTTTTCAGGATTGAGATATTAATAAAGTCACTTATTTTTATGTTTAGTACGGAAACATTTCAGTAAAAAACACGTTTTTACTGACCCCTAAGGACTTAAAGCAGTCGGGGGCAAATAGCCCGCCCTCATTGGGTCCGTCCACCCTCTTCTCCTCTCGCGACCGCAGCTTTACTGCTTTATAGCTTTAAACGTACTGTTTGTGCAGCCAATTGCATGAAAATAACTCACGTACATGGCGAATCAATAGAAATATGGGACCCCAGGGGGGTCAGCCCCCAAACAAAATCAAAGTACCCCAAAAGGTAGCCACTTCGGGGAGATGCCCAAATATCACTCACGTAAGGACGCTGGGGTACGTGGTAC
>JABUQX010004045.1:17500-39860 GCA_015478945.1 Trachelipus rathkii | reverse complement strand
AAAAAAAGAGAGTCGAGCGCTCTCCAGTCCAGTTTGCTTGACCGGTCACCCGTAACCGCGTTGGGTTCTGTGCATTTCAACAAGTCCATCTGCTTTGTTACCAGCGGCAAGCACACCACAACATTGAGTTTTCTGTTGGGTTTCCGCTTCCCATCGTGGGTGTTCAGGCACGAACGGGCCGTGGGGAGGCGCCAAACGGGCGCTGCACAACGGGGTGTCAGTGCGCCGTTACCTTCCTCCTGCTGTGCGCCTGGGCCCTTTCCCTGCTACAGTTTTCTCCATCTCTTTGCGTCGGGCTTCCTTCTCTGGCTGGCAGTCATGTTGGGCGGGGATCTCGAGGCGGACCAAACTTCGGAAATGTGCAAACCCGTCCCTTGGCCGGTGGTCTTCCAATTCTTGTAAGAAGAGTCGCCTCCTGGAGGTGGTACTGGCTCGATTGCGTCTTGGTCATACAAATCTTCTTTTTTCTCACCCTGGTTTTTATGTCGCGAGGGGTTCCCCCGTCTCCCATTTTGGTCCTCCAGTTGTCCTCTCACTGTTTTCATATTAATATCTCTTTTGGATTGCGTATGCCATTTCGATCCTTCTTTCCCTGACTGCTTAACTATCCCTCTTCAAGCAATCGCGTTCAAGCACATCTTATCCCGAATGCATTCTCATTTTCGATAAGTGGATCGCTTTTTGCCTTCCCTGCTTCGAACTGAACATCTTGTATAAGATCGTAACCACATCTCAGCCATGTTCCTTTTCGTTTTTGTTAGGCAGGATCTCTGTTCGTTAGTTCTTGCTAAACACGTGAGTCGGTCTTAAGCGCGGCTAGCCGGCTTCTTGTGTGCTGTGGGATCCCTTTGTACACCACTGCCAAAAAAAAAATACCGGATAATATAATATATATATATATATATCTATTATACTAATATATATATAATATATTTATAAGTATATATATATCATGATTATATATATATATATAATAATATATACTTACCCTTTTAACGAGCTTTATCCCCCTTTTCAGAAGTAAATAATTAATGTTCAAAAGGAAATCGAACTTTAAGGCGGCTATCCCAAGCCAGCGCCACCAACGTGTTCGTATCGTTTTAATTTCTTGCCAACTGGAGATAAAATTAAACTGCTACGACGAGGATTCGAAGCAGCGTTCTCGCATATATATATATATTATATATAATATAGTATATATATAATATATATATATATATAATATATATATATATATATATATATATATATATATAATATATATATATATATATATATATATATATATTATTAGCTTAATATATATATATAACACACTAACTTCATTAGTTTTCAAAATCCTTTTATAACTCAGGAATGTGGGTAATATCTGACGGAGTTGAATTTATATGAGACCCTTCCAGTGTCATCTGAAGCTCACTAAGGGCTCGATCGATGTCGTCTTCTCCTCCAAACTGAGTTGTCAGGTTGAAGGTTGCTTAAATTTGCAGTGAAACTTGAACTAAAAAAGATACAAAGATACTATTACCAAAATATCATAATCCAGCTACATAGATTCACGTATAAACATAACAAGCTTAGCAAAGTTAAAATTAAAAATTTATTATTTATTTTTTTTTACCTGAAGGGCAGCAACATAACCATTTTCTTCTTCAGTACAATCGATTTCCTCATTGTGGATGGCCCATTTGGCCTGCTCATAGATCATGTTTAACCTGATCGCATCATATTTCGGGTTAAGATCGTAGAAACTGAAGAACTTGAATCGAAGCAAAAGCGTATCAAATTCCCTAATCCCTTGTTCCATAATACTTAAGGAAGAATCCAACCAACCGACGTTCATCCTTGCTCTTTCTAACAGAGACTTTGGGCGAACCAAGTTCTTCCGAGCTTCTGGAGGATGCGTTGGAGAGTTTGCGAGGGAATTATGAAGTTCTTCAATGCCCCCGTCAAGACTATCAAAAGTGTTGTTAAACGAACTTAGCCCATTGCTAGTATTATGTCGCCAGGGACTGCCAACACCTCCTGGGGAATTAACTGGAGTCTTATTTGGTGTAAGATGAGAAGTGTTGTAGGAAGAACCAGCACTCCTGTTCAAAGAACCATTGGTCGAATTGTGTGATTTGTTAACAATGAAAGAATTGGTGTCAGCAGGAGCGTGTCCATTCTTCATTGCACTCTTTTTATGCTCACAATAATTATGCTTGATATCCTCCGTAGTTATGGGTTTACAGAATGACATTTCTTCTGGGTGGCGAATTCCTGAAAATAATAAAAATCAAATAGTTACTTTAACAACTACCGTACTAAGTTACTACTACTACTAAATAATAATAATTGTCAATCATCCAGAGATACCCGACAGCTCCCTGCAGATTGGGGATGGATTTGCCTAGTGGATGAGAATAGAGCGCCCGGTTACTGTTAACTCAGCGACGCGGAGTCCAGTGTTCGAATCCCGCTGATGGAGTAAAATCTCCTTTGACTCATTCATTATGAAAACCGAATAGTTAAATAGAACATACCCAAAGTCGAAAAGAATGCCCTTCCTTTATACCCTTAAGTGCAAGGTCGTTGCAGAAAAAAAATCCACCTAGAGTTTCTCCAACACACCCCGATGACAGACCCCGCTGTGGTATCTCGCCAGTGTCAGGAAGATTCATTTCCCTTGAGCCCAGGCCCACAACCTGATCTTCCCTACAAATTCGCCATTTACTCTAATTGGGCATCATTCTCCTCCCCGCTTCTCCTCTGCCTAATTTCACATTCTTTTTCCTTTTTCAAACACATCTTTTTAAAACTGCTCAAACCACTTTTTTCTTTAGGTCTCATAGGTTGGTCGTTTCCAACTAACACCACCTCACGCACTATAACAACTGCTTAAACAATCCTACCCCATCCATCCATTTCAATGACCCAAACTTAAAAAAATTACTACTCATTTATTCTCCCCAACTTCCTAATACAGCATTCATTCTCCCGGTGTTTTAAAGAATTTTTTTTTTTTTCTCCATGTTAACCCCACACACAATCCTTAAGATTGATTCTTAATCTAATGCAGGGGCTGCACCTTAATTTCACGATCATATTTTTGCTCCTATACATTAGCTGCCAGTAATCAACATACCTCTCATGCAGAAACGATAAGCGCACCTCAAAAAAAGACCAGTCCCCCTTTGCAATCACTATTATTTTTTTTGCAGCATGCCACCTTCCAACCACTAGCAAATTTCCTACTGCACTCACATTTCAGTTCCCCCCTTTTCATCCAACATAATGATAAAATATTTAATTCCGGTACTTGTTCCAGGTTTGGCCTACCATCACCGTACGCTACCACAATCACATTTTGCTCTTATATCTACAATATACTTTTGAAAACCCCTCCTTTTTATACGACACCCCTGCCAAACCACTCGTATCAAATTCTTTCACATTTTGCCTCCATTTAACAACAAAAATAATCAGATCAACTCTGCGTAAGAATTATGGAAGACACCATCCACTCTTCTCTGCACTATTCTCCATCAGTCTTAGCACCCTTCCCTGCCAAATTCTTTTCTATCCCATCCATATAAATTAAATGCGCATGGAGACATTGCATATCCTATCCTCACTCTGCGGCTTATTCATAATTAAACTATTCACCTCTCCACCACTTCATTTATTGCTAAAAACACAAACGCTTCCACTATCTATACACAAATACTTTTTAATTCCATTCAGAAGCTACAACCTACAAATCAGGTATCATAAACACCTTACCACAGAACACCAAGAGCTTTCTTTATTATCCTGTCATGGCTTGCTGCAATCCTATAACAACAAAATAAAGTACTTACGTCTTCTCCTCTCCCTCATTGCTGCCTAAGTAAAAAATTTGATCTACACATTCTTCACCACCCTTAAATTCAACTATGTTCTTACAAATGTCAATCAAACTCCCTCGGGAACTCCGATGTTCTCTTTCAATCAAAAAACGCAAATACACGCTAGATCTTGCCCTAAACACTCAATAAACTATTCCTGCAGTTTTCCTACATTCCCGCTTTCAACTCTTTATCCTTATACAAGGGTTATTGTCAACTGTCTCTCCTCCAGCCTTACGCGGAGGCTAATACCCTCCATCAAACGGGCTTTGTTACCCAACTTCTATTTCCAGTTCGATCACAGGGGACCTCACTACAATCTTAATCATTTCACAACAATTAATCTCATCTATGCTTGCTGATATAACCATTCTTTAACGTTTCTCACTCTTAACCTTTCACCCTCCTTCGTGGCTAAATTACTGCATCTATCTAAAATAATACCTACTTTCTCCTAACACCACAAGCTCACCACACATTTTTCTATCATCAACGTCTTCATCACAGAGGTATGGAATAATGTATAACTAACTACTATAACTACTAATAATAATAATAACAAAACAAGTTGTAATCAATATAGTGAATTAAGAAGAGAAAATAGGGGATCACCCCAACTCGTCGACAGGAGAAAACATAAATAACTAAAATATTTCCAAAGTTTTGACACGTCCTTAACAAAATTTGATTATATAGTTTGGAAACAAAATCGCACATAACCAAAGAAGATTTTGGATAGCATGAAAATGAGGTCTTTTAAAAGAAAAGTTAAATAATAAAAATAAAATAATAATAATAATAATAATAATCGATAATACTAATTATAAGAAAAAAATAAAAATATATATAATGGATAATATATGAATAATATAATATATTCATAATAATTAATTTTGGAGAAAAAAATATTTTAGTTTCGTATATATTCAAATTAGAAACAACTCATATTTTGTTAGCTTATCTCATCTTTCCTTTAAATTATTTGACAACAGAAACAAACAATTTTTTTTTAAGTCTTTTACTTTACCCTAGTATAAAAGACCATTTACCAGTATATATATATATATATATATAATATTAGTATATTATATATATATATATATATATATATATATATATATATATATATATATATATATATATATATATACTTATATTAATATATATATATATAGTATATATATATTATATATATATCATTATATAATTTTTTTTTTTTTTTAGCGGTTGTAGTTAACCTTCACGGGCGATGCCCTATTCAAGGAGGGGGGTGGGTAAAAACAACAAAATTCAACTAACACAAATAACGCAGATGAAGCAAGACGCGGGCCTTTAAGTGAGGGAGATTAATTGAGTAGGAAACAACAGAAATGGAAGAGAATTCCACGAAACAGAGGTGACTGGAAAGAGGAAGCCCCAAGCGAACTAGTCTGGAGTTGCTGTTGATATCAACACAAAACTCATGTGCCGACACAGCCACCCCTTGTGCTACGACGCGCGTCTTAAAGGTGGTGCGTGACGGCGAGTGGAAAGTTTCCCTCGGCACTTGCCGCTATCGGTAACCTTGAAAGAGATAAAGCACGAACATCGCGCCGCAAAGATAGAGGGTCAGTGGAACTAGAAAGAACAGGACAGGTTTATAAGTCTTTTTGGCCTTTGACTGCGACCCTATCCAAAAGCCGGGTGAAAACGCCTGAGCCCCTCCCAGATATGAGAGCGGTACTCTAACAAGGGGGGATGAGGCCCTTGTATAACTGGAGTAACTGTAAAGAAGGAAAAAAAGTCCTCGCAGTCTAAACAGAATCGCAGCTTCCTTGGAGGCCACCCTAGCAACCGTTGTTGATGTGAGGTTTTCCAAGGACATTTTTTTGTTTATTGTTAAGGCCAAGGATGTTTATATTGTTCGACAGGAAGAGACGAAGAGAGAACCGTCGAGAGAAGTAGGAAAGTTAGAAGGTGTCTTTAGAGAGGGAGATTTGTGAAATGAGTTGTTTTAAAGAATTGAATTTCACAAACTTTCGCAGACCCCACCCGGAAATTCTATCCAGATCAGCGAGACTAGAAAAAGAAAGATTTAGACCGAGAGGCTCATTCTATGAAGTAAAAAGAAGGAGCAGATTGAAATGAGTTGAAGAATGGAGTGCCGAGTCATCGGCATATGAGTGATATAGAGTTAGAAGTGCAGGTGAAAGATCATTAATGAAAAGTAGGAGATGTGGAGATTAAGACAGAACCCTGAGGAACATCCACTATTGGATATATATAATATATATATATATATATATTATTATAGTATATATATATATATATATATATATTATATATATAATATATATATATGATATATAATATATATATATATATATATATATATATATATATCTATTAAATATTATATATATATTATAGTGTAAGAGATTTTACCGAGATGCTTTGATAAACTGGAATATAACTGCCCCCCCCTGAATGTACGGACAGCGAAATCAACCCTGAAGTCATGGACCTTAAGTCTGGAGCTGGATCACGTAAGAGTCTTATGCATGGGAGTGAACACCCTCTGAGTTCTGCTGCAGCGGTGACCGTACTGATCGAGGGTGGACGCGGGTGGTGAGTGAGCCGACAACAATGTAATTTTGGCCACGCAAAGGGCATGATCTGACCCAGTCAATTTGCAATATTCTCTGAAAAAGGGGTAATTGTGAAATAAGGAGACCGATCTTTAATAAATATAATAATAATAATAATAATATATAATAATAATAATAATAATATAATAATAATAAATAAATATAATAATAATCAAACTTCGACCAAACAGTTAAATAATATATTTAAAAAATCACCAAATATAACCATCTTTAAATCCAATTATCGATAAAGGAGGTCGTATCCGAGTGGTAAAATAAAACACATGCAAATTATATTATCGTGGCATTCGTTTGTGGCATCTCGAACTTCAGTTTGGGGCACTGAGAAGAAGAAGACATTGCTTTCGTCAAATCTTCATAATTTTATAGTCCGTAAGAACTAACTCAAAATAACGCTCCCCCCCTCATTGGGTTTTGTAAACCTTAAACGTCAACACATACAACTTCATTATAATATTTTGTGATATCCCACCCACTCAACATTGCTTTAGCTTTTGATATTTTTTATTTTAAAATATTTAAAAAAAATAAACTATTCTGATTTTTAATTTGCGTGAACAGATTCATGGCTTGGATTCCTGGTATTTGATTTTTAAGGGTAAAAAATTGTTAAGAAAACCAATAATAATAAATAATAATAATAATAAAATTAATATAATATATAATAATAATAATATAATAATACTAATAATAATTAAATAATAATAATAGAAAATTCTTCGTTGGATCGCTGATCTGGATAAAATTTTTTATTTATTTATATATATATATATATTATATTATATATATATATTATATATATATATAGATATATATTTATATTTATATATATAATATATATATATATATATATATTATATATATATATATATATATATATTAATATATATATATACGATTGTGTAAAGTAAAGTATGTAAAACTTTTAAAAACTAATAATTTCCACAAAGAAATATAAATTATTAGCTTGCGCTGCTATAAATCATATAATCATAATATATAATAATTTAAATATAAATAATTAATAATAAATATCATAATATAATAATAACGATGAATAATAATAATAATAATAATAATTGCTTCTTAAAAAGCCCAACCAGATGTTGTTTCTAATAAGTGTGGGCACTTCTGAACGCTCTAAAAAATGCCTATACTTAGGAAAAATACTTAACCCTGTCATGGAAGGTAGGAAAATATGTGTTGAGAGAGAGAGAGCAGAGAGAGAGAGAAGAGAGGAAGAGGAGAGGAGAGAGAGAGAGAGAAGGAGAAGAGAGAGAGAGGAGAGAGAGAGAGAGAGAGAGGCGAGAGAGAGAGAGAGAGTGATATGCTGAGTTTTGTGTGTGTGTGTGTGTTGTGTTGGTGTGTGTGTGTTGTGGTGTGTGTGTGAGTATGTATCGCTCCAGTCAAGCCACGACGATTTATAACGCGCACCACATTGATGTCAGCTTCTGACCCCAGCAGTAATTGTGGGGCGTTAATCATATATATTATATATTTATATTTATATATGTGATATATATATATATATATATATATATATATATATATTAATATATATAAATATATATTATATATATATATATATATATATATTATATATATATAAAGCAGATTTTATAAATTATATCTACCAAATGATAATCACGGAGCAGGTTATTCTCGAAAAATAGATTCTGTTTCTTGCCTTCGGCACTGTTGTTATTACTGCTAATGATAATTTAATTACAAGATGAAATAATTGTCTTGTTATTTGATTGTTGGGGTTAATGTTAATAAATTATTTGGTTATTTTTTTCCATGTCATTAATAATTAATTATTATTTAAAAAGTCATTTTAACTTCTTACTTTCTTAATATTAAAAAAAAAAAAAATTGTCCACATTATCAGACTAACTTAAAAGAACTAGTTTTTTAATATATTAAAATATAATATATCTTGGTAGAATATATGCTCCCTAGACAACAACCCGATCATCCAACCAACCCAAGTTTTTTTGAATAAAAACATAACCCATAAAGACTAGTAGCCATTTTAAAATGAAAAACACCCATAGCCATTTTTGAAGTTTTGTCGTAAAGCTAGAAAAGATTGGCAGTTTATTGCAAAAGAAAGTGGGTAGGGTTGACAAAATTGCACCCTGGAATACAAAAGGGCTATGAACCCCTTTTATCTTATATCATATTATATATATATATATATAATATATTATATATATAGTTATATATATATATATATATATATATATATATATTATATATATTATATATATATATATATTAATATATTATATTAAAATAATTTATCATACTGTATTAATTAATTCACATTTTTACTTAATGCGAATTTAAAATATAACAAAAGATTCCAGATAAAAAAAAATAAATATACGCAATTCAAACGGCTGCCTGAAGAGTCTGCGGCTAAAATTAGTTGGGTTCAGCATTCTTTTCATATATTTTTGGATGGATAATAATAAAATTAATAATATACGTCACTGATGGTGGCTTCCCGCTGATCTGGGGGAGCTACTTAGCCAATCAAGAATTATCATCAGTAAAAAAATCTTAATGGACTCCCTCGTGCTTCGATAGGGGCACGAAACAATTTTTTTGCCATTTCAAGAAACTCTCGGAAGTCAAAACGTTCATAATCAGAAGAGTATACAATACAATTCTAAATTCCCCGAGCGTAGGTAGCGTAGTTTCCGTAAAGTAACAATTTTTCGTTTTTTGTCATTTGTGCTTTTTACGCTCGATAGAATTGCTTACCGCAGTCAGCAACGAATTTCGCTGCATTAAACTGGAACGCAATTTCTCATAAAAGTTATTTTGTTTACAACCATTGGAACCAAGAAGCTGTTTTGATATGGAGCCACTGTGGTTTTGGTTTATAAACAATTAAAAGTAAGCAAATGGTTTTAATGATTACAATAATAACTGATACAATTATTGTGATCAACGAGTTTATAGATTTGGAAGAAAAATCTAGCTTTAAAGCTAAATTTTATTATTGAATGAAGCCATTTCGTCAATTCAAACGGACCTACCACGACGCCACCTCTTTGTTTGTTTAACATTTTCTTACCTGAGGGCAGAGCATTTTATATTCGGCGGCAAGGAGCGGGAATAGTAACATTACAGAATTAAGGAAATTCCTTTTACTTTTACTATAACCCTTTATCATCGTTTCATTGCTCTTCTTGTTTTATTTTTGGACAAAACGACGCAAACTCGCTGCATTTTTCTCTTACGCTTGAAGCACAAAAATCAAAAAACAAAAAAACGGTTTAAAGCCTACCGTTACATGTTTCTCGGTGTAGGCTAACCCCTAGTAACCGTAAACCGGTTTATTTTCCTGGGCGTAAGCCTAACTAGTAACCTAAGCCTACTTATTTTTCCGGAGCGCGTAGCCTAGCTAGTAAGGCCCCATTTTTTACCAAAACAATACATTAATGCTACGCTGCCAACAGGCGCCTGAGCAATAATGTGGCATCGACTTGACAACGCGCCAATTATTACGATTTTTTTGTTAACATTGAACAATTATATTAATCCATAATTTCAGTTAAGTAATCAGGGAACTCCTGCTAATATGATGTTGCTGTTTTAGTTTTCAAATGTTCGAAACCTTCTAACCTACTGCAATTCTCTTTAACCAATGACACAACAACAACTGCAATATACAAAATATAGAAAAAATAATGCACTCTTATATAATGTAGGACCTAATATATGAACACAATTGTTGATGTGTCGATGTGTTGGGTTTAATAAAGCCTAGTTTATAACTCCGTTTACTTTTATAGAAAACCAATGCAATGAACATGTTTTATGATTACAAATTGCTTGCATAAAAAAACAAAGCGTTTTATTTGTCATTGGTTCTGGCTGTTTCTAATTCTCTGAACTCGGTAAGAGGAACTATATCTACACAGAACTTTTTAATAAAAACGGGTTCAATGCCAAAATCATTCATTTAATTAGGTAATAAAATATAAATTGGAAAAAACAGTTCTCGATAATCTAAATAAACACCAAAAGGCGAACAATATTCGTTCAAATGCTCCCCAGCTTAATGTTTCTATTATCTATATGAAAACTCGGTTAAATTGTCCTTTCCAGGTTAGTGTTCTTCTAGCAAGCTTTTTATATTTAACATACAAAAATCCAATAAACTTTAAAAAATAACAGAAAAAAAATAATTATTTTCAGAAAATCTAATATATAAAAAAAAAAAAAAATTTTCAAAAGGGAATTTATTCAAAACAATTACCAAAGCAAATAAAAAAATTAAAAAACCCACCCCCCCCCCCAAAAAAAAAAAAAAAAACTAACGGCAAAAAACCAAACGAATAAATTTGAGAAATAATGCAAGCTAAGCTAGTTCAGAAAACACTCCCCGTCATAAAATAGAAAATAAATAAAAAGCTTCTAAGCCACATTTGCCTTTTATTCTAATCAAGATCGTAGGTTAAAATTCCTTACTACGGTTTAAATAAGCTACTTAAAAGCCCACCTTTCCTTCCAAAAAGATCACAGTTACGATTTGCAATGTAAGGAGTAAAAAAAGACTAAACAAACGGCCAAAGAAACTGGTATTTTAATACTATACTAATATAACATATATATATGTATATATATTAATATATATAATATATATATTATATATAATATATTATATTATACTATATATTATTATATATATATATATATATATATATATATATATATATATATATATATATATATTATATGTAATTATATAATGTGTGGTGTGTGTGTGTGTAAACACCAAAAATTCCTTTACTATTGTAATATAAAGAGCGGCAGCCTATTTGTTTCTTCTTGGTTTAATTTACTATTTGCTAACGTATGCAGTATACAATGAATCAATTTTGTATTTATCAATTAGAAAAGAAGTCCATCAAGTACGGCAAAAACTATAATATATAATAATTAATAATAAATAATAATAATAATAATATAATAATAATTAGGGGCGGATATTGGCCTAAATAATTGGATAAAGATTAATATCAAAACAGAGGTGAAGAAAGACAGCTTCCGCGAAGCATTAATTTCAGTTTTTTTAGTTGGACTTGTCTTGCTGAAAACGGAAAGAACATAATAATATATTATAATCAATATATAATAATATAATAATAATAATAATAATAATAATATATAATAATAATAATAATAAAGAGAGTAATAAATAGTAAAAAATATAACGCGGGTGGCTCTAAAAAAATATGCTCCAAAATTAAAATAAATATTAGTAGTTAATAATCTTTCTGTTAAATAGGAATTAATAAGATTCATTAGTTTATTTCCTAAGTTAATATAATAAAATAGAACAATGTTTGAGAAGTGAAACAGAAAAATAATTATATACACAAAATATCGAAAAAAGCTATTAGGTTATATAAAAGGCAGTTATTTATTTTAATCTAAAGAATTTAATTATATTTAAATAAACAATTTTAAAATAAATAAAATAATTTATGGTGATAAAATATTTATTTCCTATTAAAAAAATAAATAAATGAATTTATTAAAATGTCAATAGATGAAAAAATTTGTCTTTAATATTTGGTAAAAATAAAAACTTCATAATGTTTTTAAAAGGTTAATTAAAATGGGGTCGTGAACCCCTGGGTGGGAAGGGGGGGGGGCCGAAAATCCGCTAGACATACACAAAGAAATTTAGACTTCGCAAGGAACAAGCGACATGGATACTACTGCTCATGTTTTCTACTGAATATAGGCCTATAATTCTTAATGAATGTGATAAAACTTAAGAAACCTAAGAAAATTAACAAGTTAAACTTTTTAAAAAACTTAAAACTTCTAAAAAAAACTGGCAAGAAAAAAAGATTCCCTTGAGAAATTTGTTTTTGTTACTTTACCGATTGGAACTAAAACCACAAACAGTAGTGGGTTTTAAAACATTAAATACCAAAATTTAAACGCAAATTTTCATGAATTCAACGTAGCTACCCAAACATATAAACAATAAGGATTCATTTCTGCGTTTTTTTTTTTTTTACTATTATTTTGTGTTTAGTACTCTTTTTTCTCTGTAACTATTTTGTTGTACTGCTTTATTTAGGTTGAACGCCTTTTTCTTTTAATGTCAAACTCTTATTTCAACTATCGGATATTTTTTACTGAAGATTCATTGATCACCTTTTTTACAACGTATGCTCCAAATCGAATTTAAAACGATGAAAAATATTTAAATATTTAAAACTATTGTACAATAAAAAAAAAAATTAGACTAGATAAAAAATGTTATTGCATGTTTTCTTTTGAATTCAAAGTTTTTTTTTCTTTTTTAAACCTAAATTTTTATTACTATTTCAGCAATCTGAATTCAGAAGTGCAAACCATACCATTCAATCTTGCCAACATTTTGTTCTAAGACTGATGTAATAATTATTTCCTATAAACTAAAAATAATAACATTCCTCAAGCCTAATTAAGGCTAAGCTTCACCAACATAGTCAAATTTTTTAAAAATAGGTTTAAATTCAAAGTTAGTCTATTTCTTTTTCATTTAAGACTTTTTCCCCCCTAAGATGTTACAAATATTTAATAAATGTTAAAAATATAATGGGGAGGAAAATCAAGGATGCAGCATTGAATACATGATCAAGTGAATTAATTAAAAGATCCTGGAGAGACCTTGAATCTTTTTTTTCGGTTTTGATGAATATTTATTTAAAGAGAAAAATAATTATCGTCTTGCAGTAGTCAAGAGAGGCTCAAAGATAAAGATAGACAAAAAAAAATAAAAAAAAATAAAAAAAAAAAAAAAAAAAAAAAAAAAAAAAACCGATTTTCTGAAAGATAATTTCCTGTATAGACTCATGCCATGGATACTCAATGAAATTATCTATGAAAGCGAAATGACGTGCGAAAAACTGTCAACACTCATTCCTGCCCATTGCGAACGAAAAAAAATAATAAAAAATCATATGAAGATTATTCTTTGCGCATATTTCTTCATCGATGACGGCCCAGCTTACTATACAGTCTTATACTGTAGCATCAAATTTCAGTCACACCCATCTTAAATCAAAAATATTTACACCATATATATTATATATAATAAACATATAAATAAAAATATATATATATATATATATAATATAATAATAATATAGTATATATATATTATAGATATATATTTATATATAATATATATAATCAATTATATATAAATTATATATATATATAATATAGTGTATATATATATATTATATAGTATTATATTATATATATATATATTTATAATTATCCATGGGTTCCGACAGGAACTGGTAATGGGAGTATAAAGGCCAGTAAGACCTTTAAAATATTTGAATAACAATATCCACGCCTCTTCTGCCTTGTTAAAATGATCGTCATTTAAACGTCTTATTATAATATTTGGCGTGATTGGTGTAAGTCACTAATCATGTTTGAAGTATTTGAAGACTTGAGATAGTAGTAGGCAAAAGGGTGGTACCGGTATAGTAGCTGTTGTTTACTGTCACCAAACATCCATTAGAACTATCACATTGATGTTCCATTTTTACAATTTTTTGATAAGAACTGCATACAAAGTTCAAATTCGTTATTATAAAATATATAGTATAATAATAATATTTAAAATACAATAAAAAAAAATAAAGTGAAATTGATTACGACTGGGGTTCAGAGGGGACGGTTTTCGGTCATTTAACTAATAATATACATAATAATAATATATGATAATAAGTAATAAGTAATAATAATGAATAATAATAAAATAAATAATAATAAAGTACTATAATAATTGAGCCTTGCTTTGTTTCCCTAATGAACTGAAAGATATTTGGTGACAGAATAATAATGGTGATATACAGGAAAATAGGGGAGGACGAGGGGGGAAAAGGAAGGAAGATGAAGAAGAAAAGAGCCAATTAAATTGCAAGCGCCCCCCCCTTCCCAGCGTCTTCTCTTCCATTGGTCCACACAAAAAAAAGGAACGCAAGTCGGCGGCAGACAAGCTGGCATAGCCTATTTGTAAAAATACACGATTATTTAGCAACAAAAAATCCTCTAAACTATTTACCCATTTGAAATGTTTATTTTTTGAGCTTCATTTTCCGTACATAATCAAGTTTGCTAAGTTATTTTTTAAAATTAAGTTTTTCTTTATTATTAGCACTTAACGATAATTCCAAAGTACGCTAGTATTATTTTAGTTGATTTTTAACAAGAAAATATAGTAGCCTACCGTAATATTATATATATAATATGATATATATAATATATATATATATATACTAGTTTAATATTTTTATTATATATATATAATATATATGTATTATAGTATATATATATAAGTTATATATTATATAATATATATATAATTTAGTATAATATATGTATATATATCTTATATTATATGTATACGGACCTGTTATGTTTTTACCGACTCCGTCAGTTTTTGATGTTTTTTTTTTTTATTTTTTTTATTTTCCTAGTAGTGTTGCGGTGTCCGTTGATCCTTAAAGCATGTCAATTTAAGGGGGTGAAAACATATTCAGAAAAATTATAGGACCAGTTACTGTTTGTGGCGTGGTCGCGGCTGTCGGGTTTTCGGTTGGGAAGATGGTGGTCTGTGCTTGGTGTGTTGTTGAGTTGATGGCGTGAGGTGCTGTTTTGTTTAGAGGTGTGTGGGTTGTTGGCGTTGTTAGGTTGGGTGGGTAGGGTGGGTTGGGTGTTGGTGTGGGGGGGGCGGTTGGGTGGGTGGGGTTGGGTATGGGTTTGTGTTTTGGGTCGTGGATGGGGTGTGTGTCTGGTGGTACTTTTTGGGGTGGATTGGTGGGGGTTTTTACGACTCTGTCCGGTCAGTTTTAATTTTTTTTTTTTTTTTTTTTTTAACTAAGAATACCAAGGTAAACCGCAACAGATGGCAGGATCGGGGTCGTCTCGCCTTCCGGGGAAGACAGGGTAGGATCATTTCCCCCCCTCCGGGAGGGTCTCCGCCGGAACCCCCGCTCTTGTATTTGGGTGTCACGGGGGGTTCCTCCGCCCCTCCCTTACGGGTATGGAAAACGTCCCCCCCTCTGTCCTCCCGTCGGCCTCGAGCACCCTAGATTTTTTTTTTTTTTTTAATCTTTTTTTATTCCTTATGTTTCTTATTTACTATTTTATAATAAGCCTTACACGCTGATTCCAAATACTTAAAGTGGTTTTTCTGTAAGTGTCGTACGTTTCGGATATTTCATTTATGAAAAAAAAAAACAAAGATTTGTTTTTTTTTTTTTCGTTTCTTGTCTTTTACATTTTTGTAAATAAGCTTTATACGCTGATTTCAAATATGTAATTTGGTTTGTTCTGTAAGTGTCGTACTTTTTGAGATATTTGTTCATTTTTTAAAATTTGATTGATATAAATGTAATTATTTCTAAATAATTATTTAAAATATTCTTCGACACTTTTGGAAATCATGTCCATCACCCTGAAAATTGCATTGTTTAGTATCATATACTAGGCAATATGTTAAAAAAAAAAGAGAAAAAAAAAATGCACAACCGACGGAGTCTTAAAACATAACAGGGCCTACTAATATTATATATATATATATATATATCTAGGGTATATATATTATATATTATATTTTTAGTATATATATATATATATATTGATATTATATATAATATATATTACATATATATATAATATATATATATTATATATAATAGGTCACCGTTTAGTATATCCGTCATATATATTTAAAAAACTATTAATCGCTACATGTAAAAACGGAGATATCCATTGGTGGATGTAATGCTGGTACCAAGTTCTATACGTTGCGGGAAAATGTATAAAAAAAAAAAAAAAAAATAAAAAAAAAAAAAAAAAAAAACAAAAACAAAAAAAAAATCTCAAAAACTATAATATAGCTTCAGCGAAAAGGAATACATTTTTGGAATCCTGTAAAATTTCACATAAGAAAAAAATGTAAAAAAACTAAAAAAAATAAATTAGTGGTTAGTGTTAATATTATAGTAATATGATTAAAAGGCCTATTTTAGAGCCTTTTACTTGGTGTTCTCTCGTTATAAAAAAATAGTTTTCTCGTTAAAATAAATAGACTTTCTATTAAATTTGGCTTTTTTTTTCACTAAGAAGTAGCCCAATGGGTAACCGCCCGATGGCAAGGAGTCGGTCATCTCGGCCTTCCGGGAACTTACGGGGTAGGACTAAATTCCCCCCCTCCGGGGGTCTCCGAAGCCCCCGCTCTTTGGTATTTGGGTGTCGGCGGGGTTTCCTCCGCCCCCTCCGCTAACGGGTATGGAAAGACTCCCCGCCCTGGTGTTCCCCGTCGGCTCGAGCCCCCTAGTGTGCGTATAAAGCATTTTCCCATGTGAAATTTTTAACCAGGATTCCAAAAATGTTTCCTTTTCGCTGTAGCTATTGTGAGTGTTTTTGAGATATTAAATTTTTTTAAATTTTTTTTTTTTTTTTTTTTTTTTTACATTTTCCGTACTAGAATTGGACGCAGCATTCCACCATGTATTACGTTTTGAACTGTATCGCATAATAGTTTTTGTTAAGATAGTATTGACGGATCACTAAACGCTGGCCCATATATATATATACTATATATTAATATGATATATATATATAATAATATAATCTATTATATATATATATGTATATAGTATTAGTTATATATGATATATATATATATATAATATATATATATATTATATATATTATATATATATATATAGTATTATATTATAGTATATAGGTAATATTAGGAGTATAGTAGTATTTAGATAATATGTGTTTTTTACATTCTTGGAACAGAGAACTCGGAAGTGCTGCGCACCCACCTTTTTCAACATCGCAGATGTTAAAAAAACTTAAGAAATGACTTTACTACTACTAACACAAATTCTAATTAAAATTTTGTTTCAATGTCATTCTCATGCATGCATATATGCATTTACAAACTGTTATAGAAGGTTTATATTTAAGACGACAGCGTTCGTTTTGTAAGAATGTCGGGGAATTGTTACAGGGAAGCTTTGTAATTGGAGGAAGGATTCGGGAACAGGATAAGTTATACGGGAGGACGACAGAACAGTTTAGTGCACGGAGAGGACTTTTGGGTGGGTTGCCTAGAAAACCTCTCTCTCTCGTCTCTCTGCTTTGTTCTCTCTCGTCTCTCTCTCTCTCTCTCGAGAGAGAAGATGAGAGAGAGAGAGAGGAGGAAATTATTGTGTGAGTGACATTTGGCGTAAAAATTTTACTCTTTGAAACAATATGGGCTTAATAGTCATGGAGATTGATTTGGTTCCTTCCAAGGCCGGAGATAGATTGAATAATATTAAATTCTCTTAAAAAGAAATCGACAGCAACCAAAGAGTACTGAAAAAAGAGGTCACGTAAACACAAAATTGTTCATCGCTAGTTTTTTTCTTCGGCAGTCGGTAGCTAAGTGAGCGAAATGACTTGCACCTTGCTAGAGCTGATTGTTGCTAAGCTGCCTAATCGTTAAGTGTAAAAGTCCTTAGTTCAAAGATCAAATGGGTAGAAAGAGTCGAACTCTAGAAAAGTGAGAAAAAACACTTAGGATTGGCCTTAACCTTGTAAACGAGAATTGCATGATTCAATCCTGAAGAACGTTGAACAGAAATCACATTGACATATGAAGGAAACACACTACTACGCTAAGTTTTAGAAATCAAATAAACAGAATCAGATCGAGGTTGCTGGAAAGGAAGAAGAGAAAGCAAGTCTTAGTAGGTGAATTTCGCGAGGGGTCTTCTGTCAGATATCGATTGTTTCGAAGCAGTAATGGTACGGATCTTGCCCCGTAATCCGTTACAAGTAAAGCGCCCCACCGGGGAGAAGCTTTGGAACACGGTGAAATGCCTATGAATCTACGTAGTATAGTATATGTATAGTATGTATATATATATAATAATATAGTTGAGAAAGTATATATATAGTATATATAGTTATATATATATTATATATATAATGATATATATATATATATAGGTTATATATAATTATAAATATATATATTGTACTAGAAGTGAAATTAGCGATTGTTGTATAACGCTACAAGTAAAGAAACGAAAAATGTTTTGTTTGAAACAGGTAAAATTTAACTAAAATGAATGGTCTAGGTAATCTGAGCGTGTACCTATGAAAGTTTTCCTGAGCAATTTCTCACATTTCGAGCCACTATTTAAAAATGATTATATGGTCTAACTATGCAGCTTCCAAACCCCAAACTCGCCCAATATTAACAAAACTCTTGATATAACTGTAAATTTTTCATGATTTGCCACTTCAAATCTCATCAAGAAACCCGACCCACCCCAACTGTCTCAAGCCAAGACGGGGAAAAGCAGTTTCAAATACCGACTAGATACGAAAATATGTCAAGTGCGAACGAGCATAAACATTATATAACGGGATATTACCAATAAATTCTAACTTTGACAACGAATTCCATCCACAGGACTTGTCGTCAAATGTGTCTCGGCTGCGACCTTGCACATCCAACATAATTCGACTCAATAAAACCATGATTATAGAAATCTGTTTGAAAATAAACAAAGAAATATATAGTTAAGAGTAAAATAGCAAGCTTGATATATATATATATTAACTAATATATAATATATACTATATAGTATATATATACAGTATAATAGGTATTCATATATATATATATATATATGTTAAATAAAATTAATTAATTTAATTAATTTATTATAAATTTAAATGTTATTTATATATATATATATATAAATATATAAATTATAATATATAATATATATATATTTATATATACCTATATATAATATATATATAATATATATATATTATATATATTTATATACTATTATATATTATATATATATATATATAAGTATAATATATATAAGTAATATTATATATATTATATATATATAATCGTAATCGATATCAGCTATTATTATTATTTTTAAAGACTATTTTTATTCTTGAATCCTTAGTTTTGTAATTTATCCTCCTTGTCATCTATACAAGTTCTCCCTCTCCCTCACCCACCAAGTCAAGTTTGGTCCCTCCATCCTGCTTTACCCCCGCGAAAAGTGAAATGCATACTTTTTTTTTATTTTATTTTAATTACAGTGTTCCTCAATTTTCGTCCGTTGTGTGAAAAACTGTTTAATAGATGAACGTATTCATGCCCATATATTTGACTATAAATAAGAGAAAAGAGTATGCCTCCGGCGGGATATTTTTATAAAGAAGAAACAGGTATTATTTTAGGTAACCAGATTTTTTTGTTTTTTTTTTTCCTCTTTGCGCAAAACTTAAAAATGAATTATTGCACAGTTAAAAAGACAGGTGTGTTTGGTAATCAATACTTTTTTTCTTTGCGCGCTCACTTGGACAATAAAACACCTGTTTTACCTACTCACGGATTTTATACTATTATATGATATAATACTATATGATCTCATATATATATTATATAGGTCAGTATAATATAAAATATATTATATGATATATATATATTATATAAGTATATATATACTATATATGATAATATAGTATATTATAATATATATATTTATATATATAATCTATATATATATGTATCATATATTATATATATATATATATAGCTATATATATATATATATATATATTATATTATATATATATACTATATAATATATATATATATAAGTATATATATATATATATTAATAATATATAAGTAATAATAATAATAATAATGAATTATTATTAAGGTAATAAGACATGCAAAAGAAAATATAATATGAAAATTGGTTAACGGTTATCTGAACTATGAGCAAAAATTTAATTGGCTATTTCCTTCGTGAAGAGAGAAAATATGGCGGTGATATTTTTTCCCTTTTTTTTACAGATAAGCGACGACCACTCAAACGGCAGAGCCGCTAATCTAGCAGGGGGGGGGGGGTATAGTAAAGCATTTTTTTTTTTTTTTTTCTGTTTTTTTTTTTTGTTTTAAATCGGTTATCACCACCGGTCTCGACGGGCACAATGCGCTTATATTTCAACGGAAGGGGTGGTTTAAAACAACAAAAATTACAACCTAACACAAATTACGCCAGAGAGCACAGACATCATTGAAAGTAAGGGAGATTAAATTGAGTGGAAACACAGAAGATGGAGAGAATTCCACAAGAACAGAGGTGGCAGGAAATGCAAACGGGGCACCGCGCGAACTAGTCTGGAAAGTTATTACTGATATAAGCTATACAAACTCATGTGCCGACACAGCCCCTTGTGCTACAGGGCCGTCTTAAACGGTGGGTCGGCAGCGCGAGTGGAAGTTCCCGATCCCGAGCACTTGCCGCCTTACGGTACCTATAGAAAAGAGATAAAGCAACCAAACATCGCGCCAGCAAAGACATAAGGGTAAGTGAACTAGAAAGAACATGGACAGTTCGATAAGTCTTTTTATGCCTTGACTCGACCCTATCGCCAAAAGCCGGTGAGAACCTAAAGCCCCGCCAGATATGAGAGGCGAAGTACTCCATACAAGGGCGGATGAGGCCTTGGGTATACTGAGAGTAGACTGAGAAGAGAAAAAATCTTCGCAGTCTAAACAGAACTCCAAGCTTCTTTTAGGCCGCCTTAGCAACCGTTGGGATGTGAGAGGTTTCCAAGACATCTTTTTTGTTTATGCTTAAGGCAAGGATCGTTTCATATATTGTCGCAGGAGAGACAGAGCAACGTCGCAAGAGATAGGAAAGTTAGAAGGTGTGCTGAACGAGGGAGATTTGTAGAAGTTTGAGTTTTTAAAAGATTGAATTTCACAAGGTTCAGCGACCCCACCCACCCTGAATTTCTATCCAGATCAGCGAGAATAGGAATCCGGAAAAATATTAACACGAGAGCAATTGCTAGAAGTAAAACAGAAGAGCAGAAGTTGGAAATGAGTTGAAGATGAAGGGTGGCGAGTCACTCGGCATAAGTGAGTGAAAATGAACAGATTTGTAGGTGCAGCTGAGATGACAGTTAATGAAAAGTAAGAATAAAGGGTAGGAGATCAAGACAGAACCTGAGGAACACCACTAATTGACAGAAAGAGACGGAAGAAGTAAGTCCCCCATCTGAATCAACCCTGAGTGACTTGAGCGATTGAAAGAAAGCCTTAGACGATAAGTAAGCAAAGAGGAGGGAAAAACCCAAGGAGGGAGCTTGGAGAGAAGTGACGCGTGCCAGTTATCGCGGCAAATGCTTTGGATATTGTCAAGCGCCACCACGCAAGTCTCTCGGCCCGTAAGTTCCCGCCTAAAGGGGCGGAAAACCATAATCATGTAAGATAGTGAGAACAGTATACTCGCCAGTAGAACCCTCTGAGCGCCCGAACAGCCGCGTACTGGCGATCGGAAAGAAGTGAAAATGAGGAAGTTTCCAGATGATCTAAGAAAGGAGAGTTGAGAAGAGTTTCAAAGATCTTAGAATAGAATACAAGTAAGAGCTATAGGCGATAGTTAGAAGGGATCAGAGCAGTTTCCTGTTTTCGGAATAGGTTGGAACATGTGCGTGCTTCATACACTGAGAGAAAGTGCTAGTAATATTGAGACATAGGAAGTATAGTTGAACGAGGGCGGGGATGAGCACGTGAATGCACACTCCGTCAAACTACGGGGAGGAATGCCGGCAGGGCCATCTGCTTTCCTAACGTTCGTAGATTTCAGGAGCCCATGCAGCGATCGAATGTAAATCACAGGCAAAAGGCAATCAGAACCTGAGAGGAGAAACATGGAGCAGGAGGAATGCCAGAAT
>JABUQX010004045.1:0-12500 GCA_015478945.1 Trachelipus rathkii | reverse complement strand
AGACCTAGTCCCTTTTATGACATTCTTCCAAGAGGTAATAATCGATAAATCCCAGCAATAATTTACCAACGATTCATAAACAAAACGATTAAAAAAAATAATAATATTAAAACAATGAAGCAAAAAAATAATATGAGTAAATAACATGACTAATAAATAAACAAAACAATAAAATGAAAAGTCATAACTTTAATAGTCTTAAAACTTTAGTCTATTTTCTACAGATCTTTTTCCTTAAAAAGTAATAAGCAAGTTTAAAGAATAAACAAAATTAAGTGAACAAATCCACAAAATACTTGATATTGATAGGAAATATGTATTTTTTTTCTATAATAATCTCTGTAATTGGTAATATAAATAATATAAAAGATCCTATCCACATCAACATTGCCAAGAAATAAAAACTGTGGATTCAACTTTTAGGACAGATATATATATGCCCTTCCCCATTTCCAATTACACACAGTTAAAAAATAAATTGATTATTAGTACATTATATTTTCCATTATAAATTCATACTATAAAATGACATCATCCACTTTCTTAAAAGTATCTAAATATCAAAATTTTAATTAATGTACAAAAAATGTTTCACCTTAATAAAATGAACTCCAGATGAATCATAAAAGATTTTTTCAAAAGTTTTGTGGCCCAAAATTTTTTAATTTCTTTATTAGTTTATTTTATTTCCTTATTTAAAAAAAATAATTTCAAGGTTACAGTTCTTACAATTGTCTAATGCATCTAATATTTTTTATTACAGCTTTTATGCTAAGGAAAATCTGCGATTTTTTTTTTTATAGGCTAGGGATGTTCCAACATTTTTTTAGTTTCAAATTTCAAATAAAATTAACATTAGCATTAAAAACCAGTATTAAAAATTTAATATCCAGAAATAAACTTGAATTTAATTAACAAATTGAACTACGAATATTAATGTGATAATTTTTTCCGTAAGTTGCGTAATCAGTACAGAATTTTGTCCGTGAAGCGTTAACTTTTTGCGATAGTTCTCGTTCCTTCCCCCTTTTACTAACTTGTTTAAGTAACAATAAAATATAAACAATGTATAGGATATAATATATATTTTTCCGTATATAGCGGCAAAACAGTTGGATATAAATCCGATTATTTAAATAATTAATTAATGAGCATACAATAAAAAAATAAAAATATAAAATAAAAATATATATTAACATATTAGTTACTATATTTATACATATTTAAAAATGTATATATGAACTTATAATAGAAATGTATATAAAAACAGTGATATTTAATGGATATCATCTATCTACAATATCATAATAAATATATCAATCTTTACTATTTATATGTATATATACTATATATACTCGATAAAATCTTATATAGAATCATATAACTACTTGCATTACCTAAATTTACACTATGTGAGCATCTATAATTACCAAACATATATTAGATTTGATTTGATTATATTTGTAAGTTTTAAAAATCATATACACTTTATTTTTATATTGATACTTATATGTCGAATCCTAGCTAGGCATAATTAAAACCGTGAGGCAATTTTTTCAGATTGTTCTTTTATAAATTCTCAACGGGCGGCATGTCAGTAGCAGTAGTAAGATTTCTGCTACGTTTATTAGTGTAGAAATTATTTCATATGGGTACTACTACTCCTCACTATCTACTATACTACTACTAACGTTAATAATATCATAATAATAATCAAATTATAATAATTATAATAATAATAATATTTAATAATAATATTAATAATAACTCATATAATAATTATATAAAAAAGTAATAATAAAAATAATATGATATAAATTTATATAAATAATATTGTTTTTTTCAGAAAATGAGCGAAACTTTCTGCAGGAAGTAGGACAGTATTTTTTCAGGATTTAAATGGAAACACTTGTTGGATGAAGAACTATTTGTCTGCTGAGCATATAATATAAAATAATGAATAATATCATAATAATAATAATAATATAGATAATATCATAATAGTAATAATATTAAATAAATAATATAATATATAATCATAACTAGATAAAAATTAATTAGGAAAAGAAACATTCTTTCTTCTTTGAGAACCTCAGAAAAGTAAAAGATCAAAGTAGAATAAGTAAATAGAAGAAATAGTATATTATATGAATATGAATACATATATTACTATGATGACGAATATCCTCTTTACGATTATTATACACCCTCAATAACTGGTGATGCTAATTGCAGAATTGAAAAAAAGAAAGTTTTATTTTAGATTCGTAACTATAGTTTAAAATTATAATAAAAAACATTCTCTAATGAAAAAAATTAAAAATTTAGTGTTTATAACTGGTATTATGATTATAATAATTTAATTACTATATTGTAATACTATAAAATAAATATACTAACAAGTTGCCACATGAAGGAAGACAGAAAGCTGATATGTGGTGTATATGCTTTTATAATGGGCAAATGTGTAATTTTAACCCTTAAGAAGCGATGGAATAAGTGAAACAGTGTATACTACGATTGGCATAAACAGTGTTAACACTGAATGATCTTGAGGATTATTAAGATAACAAATTATATTTGCACTCTTTCATCTCTAAGAACATGAATAAATTATTTATCTATATGAACGATGATAAGTTTAATTGGGTCATTCAAAAATGACTGAAACTAAAAAAATGCTGGAGCACGACACTCTATCTTTTAGGCAAGCACTCACATACCGCCGTCCCCTACCAACAAAAGCAAGATACCTACTATTGCACAAATTTCAATCCCAGAATAACTAAGCCAAAGGTGGAGCCTTTCATGGAAGTTTCTTACCCAAGGTCCGTTATCATAGGCCTCGTCCTATTCTTGATCGGGGGTAAGTATTGAAAGACACTCATTACGCTCAAATTCAATCTTAAAATGGAGGGGAAAGTACTACCGATGTTATGCCTCTCCGAGAGGAGTTTGGTAAGGATGGGAAAGAAGCGGCTCTTTTCAAGTTGGTATCTTTTTCTATCATTACACAACGATAGGGATTACAAGTATGTGTTAAAAGAGAAGAGAAAATTTTCTCCATCAATCTTTCTCAGCATTATTTATCACACAATGTATCAATCTATTTATAATATTTATTATGAGTACTTTGTTCATTCTTTGCAAACCACGGATTCCAAGCTATGAATTTCACATGGTTTGGGTCGAGTGGTTTTAATTTGTGTATTCATGTACTACCTTTATCAAACAATATCTTCGACCATTTTTAAATAGATCCACTACCATTACGAATTTATTTTTCTTCCTTCTATTGATTATCCCGTTCTAATTGTCTAATAGCTAATTCTAAGGGAAAGTATTATCACCACCTTCACATTTGCTTCTACTTTCCTTGTGAATAGTTATATGATTCGTCAATATATAATAATTAATTAAACCATTTCTGTCCTCTTCAGGTTTAATGCTAGTAATGTAATAGTTACCGGAGAATTGAGGCCTTAAGTTTCTAGTTTCTTATACCATTCTTTCTACCCGATATACTCCCTCTCTTTTCTTTTTTCCATTTTTAATATAATAAGTAGTCATATCATATCATTGTCATTCTATTTAACAACCCCGTCTTTTCTATTTAAGGGATAAAACATCTGAATCTAATCTGCTTTAAGTAGCTTTCTTATAAAATTTTGTATATAAGATGTACTTTTTTAAATTAGCTTTTCATAAAATTATTATACTATCATTACTGTATAACTTTTACAGTATAATACTTATACTTTAAATATATATCAGATAAATCTATTTTAAACCTGGATTTACTAGGGGTTACACCCTATTGGTCAACAATCCCTGGATGTCAGCACTAGAGATAAAAACACAAAGTGCCTATTACAGATTTTTTTTTACAAATAAAAAACACAGTTTAAACCGCATTTTTTTTTAAATTAAAACTATATCTATTTAGAAAAAACACAAAAATATGATATCCAAAAAAGGCTAGATACAACTTTTATGGCATTGCCCTATTTCCAGGCATTGTGTATTTTTTCTACTCGTGAGAGTGAGAGTTGCTTTTTTTTCTTAGGACACTGAAAGTTAAGAATTATCCTGTAACCCTCTGGCCCTTTGCCCTTTTCCTACGCATTGTTATCCCTAAGTCATTAAAAAAATTCAATTTTGCGCCTCCAAAGTCTTAAGGTGTAAATTACCCGTATGATAGACTGGCGAGATAACCCCGTCTTCTATAGTGCTTGCATGCCAATATTTAGAGCCGCTTTTCACCTACGACAGTTATTAAGCTCATTACAGATGATGATACATATAGCAATTGCGTGTTTACAAAATGCAATTCAGCCATACCTAAGGATTGCGACGAGGAGTGACTGCGACAGAACCCGTACTGTGGCATCTTTCTCAAAGTGTATAGATATCATCCCTATGGCCGTATTCCCACTTGAACCTCACTACCCCCTCACAAACCCCGCCATTCACCTTTCTTTTCGCCTCTGCCAAACTCTTCCTTCTACCTTCAGGATTCCTTCCTCCACTGACCACATCCACTATCTTTCTCTTATCCACTTTTCTCACACCTGTCTACGTTCGATCTCTGCGCGAATACACCATCTCACACCACTAACACTTTATACATATCCGCTATCTATAACCATACTCGATTCTAGTCATTCAATCTATTTCATTTGACGCAACCATCTCTAATATAGTCTCGCTTTTTCTCTCAACTATAACTCCATTTCTTACACACACACCAACAAACTCTCATCTAAGGCGCTTCCATTTCCTCATTTTTACTTCAATTTTTCTCACAAACCTAACAAGCCCTACTAGATTGATCCATACTGTAAACTACATTTATGTATCATATTAGATCTATTACCCACTTAGTTCCAGGATAACATAGTTCACTACTATAATCAATATACACATGCCTAGCAAACATTAATCCTACATCGTCCTAAAACCCCTAGCGCACTCAAGGAATTATCTAAGTACCTCTGTACACTCCACTCAAGCTAATTCAATTTAGCCACCAGTCACTACTTCTTTGACGATTTACACACTCTTAACTCTAACACTACTGCATACCCATCCGTCTCTTTGTTATAATCTAAACTATATCCTTGTATATATATTATATAAATACCGGTATATAACTTGTACACTTGTTCCAGCTGCTCACATCTAACATAACTTCACACCACTGATTCAACTCACTCACGTATCATTAACCTGTATGCTTTTAATCATACTACATTATTTCAAATATCTCCATGCCTGTTTATCACACTCCATAGCACCCACCCTTTATCCATATCACTCGTGCCAAAAACTCTCTTGCAGGGAATTACGTCCACAAACAGAAAAGCCAGATACATCAACGAATAAATATCTTGCAGTAGGGCGATCGCCACTCACTCTTTGTGCCATTCGTGCCCAGCCAATCCGTAAAAACACTTGTTCCCTGACACGTGCCTACCTTCTAATTCTCGGATATCTACCCCAACGCGTTAGTTATCAATATATGAGAATTCAATCAGAGTCCTCATATGCAAACAATCCATGCGCGCTCAGTCCGGAACTAAACATAGTATCCAATATAAAACCAATCTTCATGTGCGAACTAAGCACTATATATTCGTGGAACTTCTTCCCAACTTTTATGTATACCAAACATTTAGCTGTTTGTTATCGATAACGAAAGAAGCCTGTATGATCCCATCATCAAGTCCCTACATATATTTTATGAAACCCCCCACACTAATTTTTATTTTTTAACTATACATTTCTCTTATAGCTTCGATATTATTCCTGTCATACCGCTGATTTACGGAATATTCAAAACCTTAAATACAAATTTAAATTTTTCTTTATCAACTTTCAATTTTCTCAATTCATCTGTTCATGTACGAAATATGAATTGCGAAGGCAGTAAACCGTCTCATTTGCTTAGACTTTTATAACTTACTGCGTCCCAATCCGATCATCATAAAAGAGTCCCTCCCAGTCATTCGATGGCGGTGTACACTAATAGCGCGACCAAAAATTGAACCGGCACTATATAACTTCCCTACCAACAAACTTCCATATAAAAACTCTAATTACCCCCTTACCTAGGTTTCCTTTTTTCAATATTCCTTGCCTTTTTAGTTCACTATTCCCTCGATATCACTTATATAAACCAGATACACTATTTACCTGTCTCTCTTCACGCTTATCCTCCTGTCGGAACTAAGAAGTGTTTCCACAGTTCATCTATTTCGCATTCCATAAACATCTTGTTGTTACAAAAACTTCCAGTTTGATCACTTATGGCATAACTCCATCTCGTATTCATGGTGTCATCGTTACTGCTTTTTTCAACAGCACTGTAGTGTAATGTTTCACCACTATACTGCAGATCCACCATTTTGTCAAATTTTATCTTCACTTCTTACCCATACTTCTCTTATGCGAGTATACTATAATTATCATCCATCCCCTTATATAGGAAATACCTACTTTCTTCTTTGGCCACTATCCAACCCCTACTCAATTTCACGTATCACCTCTCATTACTGCCAACAATGTTATGCAGATTTCGAAGTGTTCCCTTCCTTCCGGACTCTCCTCACATCCATTTTCTTATTAGTTACATAATATGCTACCAATTTCTCGGAGTATCATTGTATTCATGTGCGCAATTCCCCAGTATTCTCATCTGTAAAACCTATTCCGCAGCTTCCGGGTCCAGAAGAGCTTCGCTATTCACTATTATTGAGTCCTCATTCATCCCCTTTACCATTTATCTTGGTTCATTCTCCTCATTTTTTTCACTACCTATATGTATTGCAGGATACAATTTAAGTTCTTCATTTTTTCCTATCTTATATACATTGTGCCTAAAATTCTCCATTTCCTTTTTGAACTCTCTATTATTCTATTATGGCCACAATCATTAATACCACAATGCGCTCCTTTCTTTATTAGTCGCACGTTACTGCGAATAATACTCTCTTCAAGTTACCATCAACTCAATACTCTATACTTTTTATACTTACCTACTTACTAGACACCTCACCACATTACTTCTGCCCTGCAACTTCGATTTTGCTTCCTGTTATTTGCTTCCAGATTTGTTCAATTTCAGCTTGTTCACGATTCTTAAACTGAATTGTATTGCAGCGCTCGTTGGATATAATCGTCATAACTTAAAGATCCGGCCTTGGATGTCATCTTACAATTTCCCTCGTGAATTTCCATCAAGTACACTACTTTCTCCGTAATCATACACTATCTCGTCCTCATCCCAAAGTCCCCATAACTAATCTTACGAATGTAAACATAATGACTTCCAAATAATGCCTTCACACGAAACCCCTTTAGCAACTTGAATTGAACATCCTCCTTATAACACTATACTTTCACCACACTCTCTTATGTAACCAACCTAGAACCAGTCATACTTTTCACCGCCCCGATACGTCAATCTCAATCGTCACACCACAAACTCTAGTCTACTTTGCATATGTATGCGTACTTGTTGTTTAAAGAATAGCATCTACTTAACACAACATATACACTCTCTAGCCTCACCACCAGATCAAAGCGACTCTTTGTTCACATAAACGCAAATTTTTCATAATGTTCCACGTCCACCCCTGAGAAGATACTTGTAGTCTGCCATGGAGGAGGTTGTTGTAGCTTGTGACTTCGATGCAACATATATCCTTCCACCTTATTTGAAAATCGTGTATTCCAACCATTAGTTAGTTCACCCCACACGATTGTATATGAATGCTATCGCTACTACGCCTATCCTTAACACTAATTGCAGATTATGCCCACTAAAATAGCACTGTTTCTCCTCAACCGAATACCCATGGTTAGAAACATATGTCCACAACATCACACAAATACCCTTGACCTCTTATACTAATTATCAAAAAAAAATTAACAATGATTTGACAGATAGAAGGTCTCTCTGAATACTCACAAATTTAGACAAAGATCCACTGACAGTATCTCGAGTGTCCGTCGCTCACTGTTCTTATATCATAAGCGCAACTCCACTCCCCCTCATCATTCCTTTCCACAAGCCAGCACACACATATTACACTCCACAATAACGCTACTTCATCAGTTTCCGTTCATCTTTGTTTCAGTCCCACAGCGAGCAAATCAAATTAACCCTTTCTAAATAGAATCTATCAAGCCAGTCTCTCCTTCTCTACTCTTATCTTTAGCTATATTTCGATCTGACCATTTATCATGTTACCAATGTTACCGGAATGACCAACCATTTTTGAATACGAAACGAATAAGACGGTCGTGACTCTACGCGTGGCACTCTGCGTATGCACTCCCTCCAAGGTCGGTTAATGGAATTGGGCAATCTCTGTTTACGGATAAGTCCTCATGGGTATCATATTTATATATTCATGATGATGTTAAATATTGAACTATAAGTCAACAATATTAGTAACATAGTGGTATTTGTTATAATATTACAACAAATTTATATAGACTAAGTTCCTCCTTATAGTATTACTTATATTGTATATGAGTCAATTATTTGCATATTTATATATATATAAGATTAAGTAAGCAACTTAAAGCTTAGTAGTCATAGTATATATAGTATACTAGTAATTCCCAGATTGAAGGTATCTAATTGAACCTTGAAGGACCTAGACCGTGCGTTCCTTCATGAATCTGAGGCACCAGTCTTATGTGCAGATTTAACAATGTGAATCTTTTACATCCCTATATAATATATATAATCGTACCTCTTTTGAAACGCTGTGAGGAGATTCGACAATACAAAATAAAGGTATCCATGCATTTATAAGATAGAGTACCGCAACGATAATTTGATGCATCCCAAACATTACGCTTGAGTAGAAGAAAGAAATGATGGTTGTTGCGATTAAGAATATTATGAACAAACCAGTTACAAAATCAAAGCACAAGTTCAACTGCTTTTGAAAAGAATATATTTTCAAGAGCTGCCCAACACAATAAGAAATATCCTTCGATGTGATTAGGTCTTCCTCCAATGTAATATTGTTTGAAGTGTCGTTCAAATTTCCTTGATCATCTGGTAAAATCTGTTTAACTTTTTGTATGGCGAAACGTTTTTGTGAATGACTTTCTTTGAAAGATGAATTCGAAGAAAAATGTTTCATTTCCTTTTGTTCAATGCTAGAGGAATGAGTCGAAATTTGATTGAAAACATTTTCATATAAAGCTGATATTAATTTAATCACACAAAAGAATACAGTGGCTAATGTTGTCAAAAGAAAACTATTGATAAATGTTACAAACATATAAGAAAAAGCATGAAAGAAGTTATGGAACGCACCGTACTCTACATATAAAGTAATAGTTATCACAGCCATCTGAACCAAGAAAATAAAAAAGGGTGCAAAAAGGGGACCCCTATTTCTCCACACAGAAGTTCGGTCCATGAATAGCTTAAATAAAAAATGCTCACCTTCGCTAATAACTTTATAGAGCAGCTGATAATTTCTAATACAGTGAAAATATGTCAGAATTAGATTGATAAATAGAAGAGAGTCATACACACTGTATGCAATTCTCAGAGTATTCTTTTCCATTGTTCGTTTATCACTAAGACTTGGAAGCTCATATACATTATAAGCAAGGAATCCGGTTATTGTCGTAATTAATGCAAAGCTCCACACTTTCCATGGTCGAGACTTTCTGAAGAAATATTTCTGATGGTAGTCGTCTTCTTTATCACCAGAACCAAGAAAGTTGTTACCACCGACGCATTTGCGGAGATATCTCCTTTCCCATGTGTAAGGAAAAATCCCTAAAATCCGAAGTAATCCCATTAGCAAGAGAAACTGACAGAGTGGAGCTTGGGCTTTCATGATGGTTGTGTTTGTTGACTTAAAATGAGTTAAACACCCGTATTGTTTGCGATCTTTTAAAAAGTGAGTTGCTTTAAAATTGCAAATGGGTTTTATGTATATATTGATTGTCAGCGCGCTTAAGACTAAGAACTGTTATTTAAAAGTTCTTTGTATGTCTCTTTATCAACCTAATTAATTATGTATTTACGAAACACATCATATATGCACGCACACACACACACACACACACACACACACACACACACACACACCAACACATATATATATATATATATATATATATATATATATTAATATAATATATATATATAGTTATATGATATATATTATATTAAATTTTTAAATTATATTATATATATATAATATATATATAATATATAGCTATATATATACGTCTTCCACATAATTGCCGTGATGTTTGCTGCAGATTCGGAAAGCTTAAGTAATTCCACTTCTCACGCTGTTCAAGGAATTGCATTGGAATATTAATTGTTATTAAACACTTAATATAGTACCTAGTCTGTTCGTTTTGCCCTGCTTTGATGTCTATTTTTTTGATAAACATAGCATTCAATTGCTTACAGGAATACCAAGATTTTCATATATATATATATATATATATATATAGTATATATATATATTATATATATATATATATATATATATATTTTATATATATTATATATATATATATATATAATAAATTATATATATATATATATTTATTATATTATATATATATATATTATATATATATATAAATATAATATTATATATATATATATATACTATATATATATATATATATATATATATATATATATATATATCTGTGGTAAGTAACGTAATAGAAGATTTTTTGAGGTGATGCAGTCATTCTGCTTGTTATTATATATTGTTATAGTTGGTTAATATATTATCGTAGTTGTCTACATGATGTAGATATAGAAGAGTTTTGAGCTGTGAATGTTAATCGTCTGCATAGCTATTAATTTTTATGGAATGTGTAGTGAGGTGTGGCAAATCATGTTTAAAAAGGTTAAACAGCGTTGGTGAAAGGTTTCTCCATGGCGTACTCTGTTATATAATTTGTATGTACGGGTCTACGGGAGATGTGGCGTGTTTGAATGACTCTAGCTGTTCGACATCATAGAAAATTTGCTATTATTTTTTTTTTGGTCCTTTGATGGTTATATATCTGTGCTTAGTACTTTGTCTATTAAAATGTGATGGAGGACTATATCGAATGCCTTGTTAATGTCTATTGCTACCAGGTGAGTACGAAAAGTTGGGGGAACTTGAGGTCTATACGAGGTTGGATTGCTAGGTGACTTGTTTATCTTTAGCATACGAATTATATGTCTGCGTGTTTTCAGAGTGATGGGAGAGTGTTAGTTTGTCTTGCAGCTTTGAATATTTGAGTAAGGGTTGTAATAGCTTTGGTTTTTAAGAGTTTGAGATTATTTTGTCTGTTAGTAGGGTTTACGGGTTTGTGACTAATTTTTGAATAGTGTGACAAAGCATATTGAATAGATTCTTTGAGTTGGGAAAATTGATTTGTTTACAGATGGCTTCATGGGTTTATTGGTGGTTGAGTGTATGAAGTGTGGATTTATTTTTATTGTTCGGAATATTTTTGTAGTGTTGGTTTTATGGTTTTAGTGTTCGTATATACTGTTGCCAATTCTTTTTCTGTTAAGTTGATTTAATTTAATTAATTTAATTAAATTTTAATTAAATTTTAATTAAATCAATTTAATTTGGTTTAATTGGTTTTAATTCTATTGTCTATTTTGTTTGAGGGATTTTTTTTTTGTTTAACGAGGGAGTCAATTTTCAGGTGAAAAATTGGGGTTGAATTGCTTACGGTGGCCTTGTGGGATGATATTTTTTGGATGATTTTAGAATTGTTTTATTGAAGTGTTGTGTAGTTTTGTTGAGGGAGGAGAAATAGGCTATTTGAATAGGGTGTAAATCTAGTTCTTTAAGGTCTGTAAAAGATTGCTAGTTCGTATTCTTGTAGTTGATATACGTTTTTTTTTTTTTTTTTTTTTTTTTTTTTTTTTTTTTTTTTTTTTTTTTTAAAGCTGTGTATGTTGGGCGTTTATGCTGAATTGTGATTAGTATTGGGATGTGATCAGAGGAGAGATAATAAAAAGTTTGTTATGCTGTTGTAACTTGAGTTTTGCGGGAGCGAAAGGAGATATCAGGGGATGTGAAGTTCTGGTTATGTTGTAGAGGTCTTCAAGTAGGTTGGTTTCTGCTGTTAAGGATACTGAGTGAATGTAAATTATTTATAAGATAGTCACCTCTTGGTGTGTGTGTGTGTGTGCGCGCGCCCGCGTGTGTGCATGGGTGTTAAGCCATGCGGGATGATGCGCATTGAATTCCCTAGCTAGTATCAGGTTATTATATTGTGTTAAGGGGAATTGGTCTGAGATATAATCCCTTTGACAATGTGGAGATGTAGATTGGGGGGAATCAAAATTGATTAAACTGTATGTTTTTTATTGACGTATTTCTTTTGATTGGTAAGTAGATATTTGATCGTTGTCCATGAGGAGTTGCGTGTAATTTGTGTTGGGTTTCGGAATTGGATTCTATTGTGTACGAGTGAAATAA